>JAVDOI010000002.1:38803128-39053128 GCA_032191485.1 Leptoclinus maculatus | reverse complement strand
CTTGTTTCCAATGCCCGAGATGAGTAGGACATTGAAAGTGACATTTCTGTGTAATACTTATGTCTATTATTACAGCTTGCTATCTGAGAAATATGATCTCACAAAACAACTAATGCCTTAAACTTGTGGATTAATGATGTGCATATGTAAACCATTTTGGTAATATGTGTTAATGTTTCGATATGCCCTGAATGACAACTGGGAAATACCTTTTCCCAACTCAACTAGCTTGAATACAGACTCATTCCCAACAGACTTTAGCGACGAGGCGAGTGTGTAAAGACTCATTTTCTACATAGGCTTGCATTTATATTAGTGATGCTTCCAACACACAAAAACTAAGTAGCATTGCTTTGTGATAGGAATATGACGATACAACTTGAATCTGTGAATTGTTGTTTGACTTGGAAAATTTTCATCTGTGACAATTGTATATACTTATGGTTATGCTCATCAAAGTATGATAAGAGTGGAAATGTCTTAGTATATTGTGTAAATGCTTAAGTGCTTGTACTTTTGCTCTGAACTTAACGTTAACATACGTGCTCAAATGTATCTTGCCGTTTGTGTAATGGAAACTTGATATTCTGAGTATTTTATATTCTTATGAGTTGAACTGGTTTATATACTTGTTGTGAAACAGTCTATCATAAGCTTTCATCACGAGACTTGTGATCCATGCAGCAGCTGACTGCACCCATATCCTCTTGTTCTGTGCTGGATAACAAGTACCTATTGTATATTCACATGTATGCCTTAAGGATAAAATGTATATATATCTGTACGTCTGTTACACAGATAACGCACCTCTTATACTTTACTACCATGGCCTACACGGCCTGAAACAGGCTGTTCCAGTACACAGGCACCCGCCCTTGATCACTCTTGTATAGAACTCTGATTTTTACTTCTGTAGTGCACACTTCTACAGAGTCTGAGTGACTCTGTAACTGTGCCTCTTCTCTGGCCAGAGAATAAATACTTTTAAAAGACAGTTTGACAATATTCTTAATTTCAGCTTAAAAAGACTCAACAGCGGGTAAAATAATTTCTCCACCACAATTTGCCGTCACGAACGGGATCCGTTGAAAGATCGCCAGGAACCAACGGTGGACTGATCATCCAGGAGGCTTCTCCTACCTCTGTAGAGGACCGATCCGTGGTTCCTGATCATCTTCACTGGGATCCTAAAGGACCTGATTGAGTCCAGATAGACTTCTCAACATCCGGTGAGCTACTGAAATGTGGAGGATTGACTCTGAAAGATTGTTTGGTTTGGTTGTTTTTAAGTCAAATTGGGATTACTGAATTAGAGATAGAATATTTGACCATTTCATACAAATAGTCGTTCGTGAAAACTTAGGTCAAATAAAAAAAATTTAAACAATTTTCGTAAAATAGAATACTAGCTTGTAAGGGGATTCAAAAGATTGCTGGGCAAGAGGACGGGAAGACAAGGGGAATGTTTGATAGTCAGGTTGAATACCGTAAAGGTTGACGTTAAACATTTAAGTCCTAAAATAGTGTTAATATACGTAATAACAGATGAAAAGTGATGTTTGATTTAAAATAGACATTCATTTGTCTTATTATCTTTATCCCATATTAGGTCTCTGAAGAATATTGACACATACGCCATGTATAGGCTGCATAATAAGAAACATGAAATTATTTCCACCATTTCTTTATTACAGAGAAAAACATTTAAATATGATAGTTATAAATTAGTTTAGCAGATGATTATTAAGCTGACAGCAAACATCCCAGTTTGCTGTCTCTATTTTGTATAGTCACAGGTGCGAAGAATTGATTGAAAAATTGCACCATAATGTGCCAAACAGCAATGTTCAAGACATGTAAAACAATTACACTGTACATAAATAACAGTAAAAACAAGAAACTCGTTGAGTTCTTTTTCAAGCACTTCGCTCTACTTCTATGTTGGATAATAAGAAACATGAAATTATTTCCACCATTTATTAGACAATCTCATATATATATTTTATTAAAATGTAGATATTTTTATTTTATTAAAATGTATATATTTTCATTTTATTAAAATGTATATATTTTCTATTTTATTAAAATGTATACATTTTTCATTTTATTAAAATGTATATATTTTTATTTTATTAAAAATATATATATATATATATATATATATATATATATATATATATATATATATATATATTTTAATTTTTTATTTTATTAAAATTATAAAAAAAAAAAAAAGTTCTTTTTCAAGCACTTTGCTTTACACATTTGCTGTTGCAGCACCAATTACACAGTCGTTCACCTGTAAAGAGAGGAAACATCTCGTCAATTATGAGAAAATTATACAACTGTTACAGTAAGTGAGTGTTAAAATCATTCCAGGAGTCATTTTGTTACAACTAGTCAACAAATTATAATATTAAAAAAATGGTGGAAAATGAAGCTGTGGGTCAAGGAAACAGATTATTTGTTGATTAAGAATAAAACATGTTTAACATAAACTAGATGGAGCATTGTTAAACCAGGATCTACTTTACTCCTGTACTCTCTCAGCTAGTAAATCAAATGTAACTTTACGGTCACGGGGCATGACGGAGGACTCAAACGCAGACCAGGCAGAGTGGCGTGAAACAGGAATTTAATAAACACAAAATAGGAATTGTTACCAGAACACAACAGGGAGTCCAATCACAAGACACGAGGGGGAAAATCCAGCAGGAAGGAGACAGGGAAACCGGGAACAGGACGAGCAAACACGGGCAGGTAGACATAAAGCAATGATCTGGCAGTGAGTGCGTGTGTGACTGGGGTTTAATTAAATAGTGGCTAGAACAGGTGAGGGGAGTTGAGCTGACGAGGTGGGTGTGACTGACAGGTGCACTGAATAAACTGATTAGGTGAGTGAGGAGGGTGTGGAGCTAGACAAAGACACACAGAACACAGAAGGCAAAGCCTAATCGTGATATTTACAACAAAATTCACTTTAATCTACAGTTTCACATCATGGGATTAATGTACTCGTGTCACGTTTTACCAGCTGTGTCATCAAGACGGGACTGTAAACAACCATAGATGCCGTTCACCTTGCTCGCAAATTTCAAGGAGTTCAGGGTTTCTCCAAAGCTGTCTGGGTCGGGGGCGATGTTCACAAACATCAGGCTGGGATGACAACAGAAATAAAGTCATTAGAATAAAATAACTCCGAATGCATTCTTTCCCGCCCTGATGAAACCCATTACTGTTGATAAATGATTGACACAGCATCTGTTGGCCTCGACCACCGATGTCTGAACTCACATTTTGCCGTTTCCTCTCAAGCACCCCTGCAGCAGGTAGGTCAGCTTGGAGTTCCTGTACGGAACAAAGTTCTCCTGGAACACAAACACAAATCAATTTCTGCCACAAACCAAATGAATAAGGACAAATGAACATCATTTAGAGGTGTTGTTTTGTAGGGTGTAAGTAAACCAGAAGTGTGTGCACTGTGCTTACTGACCTTGTTGGCCAGCGCGGTGATGACGATGCCGAGGTTGGACAGGGAGCCGTTGATGGCGGTCATCTCCTTAAAGCGCTCTCCCTGAGACTGACTCTCACCAGGCACAGAGTGGTTAAACACACAACACATACACAAGCAGGTTTAACGGAAATATAAACATAGAACTCAGATTATAAAATGGGCACAAATTTGCAAAAAGACAGTCGAGCAAGATATCTACCCAAACCACAGAGTTCTGCTCTAAACCAGAGGTCTTCAACAGGGGGTCCGCGGAGGTACTGCAGGGGGGTCGTGAAATCTTTTTTTTTTCCCCAAACATAAATCTGTCCATTATTTTAATAGTTCAGTATTGTATGTAAGATAACAGGTATGTTTATGCATGGCAGTGGCACTAATGGGCCATCACTCATTTTTCGTTTCCACATTTATGTTTAAAATAAAAACGTCTATTTGAATAGCTTGTATGCATGATTATCATGCAATTGACAGACAATGTTGATATTGGCATTGGTATCAGCTGACAAGGTGTGTTTATAAATGGCAGTGAAACGGCCCCCCTACTCACTGTACCTTCATGTTTAAAACAAAAACATGAATATATGAACCTGTGTATTATTTGAATAGCTTAGTATTGAATGCACACTAAAGAGGTATGTTTATACATGGCACTAGGCCCAGTTTAATATAAAACACAATGTTAGACAATATATATAGTCGGGGGTCCGTGCTCCATCTCTCCATCAGTTTGGGGGTCCTTGGCCTGAAAAACGTTGAAGACCCCTGCTCTAAACACACAAGTGAAACCACATTTTGGATACTGGTGTAATCCGTGGGATTATACTCACACTTGCATTTGACATCCCTGCCGACGTTCACTCCCTCGATATCCAGCTGGAACACTGAATGGGAGCGAGAGGAGCGGTCGTTCTGGGCTGTCTGGGCCGTGGAGCGATTCTGATTGGCCAGCATGATCAGGCCGAGGGGATCAAACAGTGTATTTACTGTAAAGTAACACATGTAGAAATAACATGGATACATAGTTAATTGATATGTCAATCATACTTGTTTATTCATTTAACTCTGCTGTGCATGACTGCAATCTTTAATATTTTTTGTAACATGCCAATTATGTTGCTGGACGGTTAAATGACTTCAGCGTCTGAGATACATGTGCCCGGCGTACCTGATCCTCGTTGCAGACCCTTTCGTATGTGAGGTTGGTGATCGTCACCTCGTTGTTGGGGGACTTCCGGATCTCGTGCTCGGGCCTCTTGCTGGCCTTGCCAGAGTAAAGGAGGTCTCGCAGGCTCTCGTTGTAAATTTCCACAAAGCTCGCTGTGAAGGTGAACTGAGATAAAAACTGATGATAATGTACTGCATCTCCTCCACATACACAAACACACAGAGTGCCAAAAGCAGACAGACAATGGTGGTATGAGATGTAGAGACTGTCCCTGGTTTGTTTTGGTATCAACAGTATGAACCGATGTGAGACTCTAGGAAAAAGAGACTTTTTCTTGCGTTTGTTGAGTTTTAGTTTTGCTGAATAAGTAGTGCTGGTGTCAGTAGTGCTAAAAACTTTAAAAAAAAAATTGTATAATGAACAATTTTGTATTTTTCTATTTCGCGCCTTTAATTTAATACTTTGGTTTTGGTCAACACATCGGTCATCAATAAGGAGGCTTTTGTTCCAGTATTTGACATTATTGCTGACATCCTCTACAGCGACAATACTATAACAATGATTCCCTCAGGAGTTGGATGAGACCAAAAACATGACTGCTGCTCTGTAACAGCTGGATGTGTCAATCAGAAAATGAACTGACAAGTTTGCCATATCAACTACAAAGTGTGTTCACAACATGTTTCTCCCAAAGTGGCCAGAAACAATAAGTTATGGCAGATTTAAAATGCTTTAAGTGAGTAAAAATGATTTCTATAATAGGATGAAATAGACAAAGAGTTAATTTTGAATACAATGACCTCCTTCCCTGTACGTGTTCTCATGCGTGACATTACACACTGACCTCCCAGCCCTGTGCCTCCAGCTTCTCTGCTGCTCTGAAGATTTGCTTCACGGCTCTGGGAATGACACCTCTGGACACGTCAAACTCGTCTCCCTCCATGGTGTACGTCTTTCCGCTCCCCGTCTGGCCGTAGGCAAAGCAGCAGACGTTGTAGCCGTCCAACGCGGACTGCACCAGCAGCGAGATCTCTTCGAAGACCTGGGAACAAATTGACAAAATCACCATGAATTTCCTGCTCCGGTGGGAAACAGACACAAAATATTCACGTGTTTTATACTTTAACAACTTAAAGACTCTTTTATTGTACATTTTGATGCATGTTGTTTACCTCCTGTTGTGAAGACTGAGGGCCAAACACTCGGTCAAAATTGAAGTTGTAATTCTTGTGAGTGTCAGCAGTTTTTCCTGTGTGAGACTAAAAAGCAGAAAAGGCAGAATTAAGTTTTGTACTCAAAGCAATATGTCAACATTTCTGCCTCTTCTTCTTTAAGGCGAGTTTGATGGAGCACTGAGAACATGTTTGTTATGTTAACTGTGACATCCAATTCATTACAATTATTTCTTATCTACAATGTAACTGGCTGGTTAGACAGGAAACACATCACAGAAACTCTGGATGCTACCCGCTACTGTGGCTACAGAGCACAAACATGCCTTGATAGATCTATTTATTCATACATCTGCTGTGGTATGCTGACAGGATTCTCACCTCCTCTGTTTTGGCCAGCATTATCGTCTTGTTGTCGCCTGCCGCTAACTGAATGTGCTTGCTGAGGCCTCCCTCCACCAGAGGGCGCACCCTGCAAAAGACCCTGATGTTGCCCTGCAAGAAGAGGGTGATGGACAAATTAGTCTCGTTAGTCAGAGAGAAGATTAACTATTGTCTGGTTGACAACTGCTAACAACACAACAAAAATAATGATAAAGAAATGAAAACCACCAGCGTTTTCCTGTGTAGAGTAAGAACTACACTGTCACTGGACGGTGTTAAGCCGTTATTCTATGTTCTAACTTGCCTTGACCCTGCGCTCCATCTCCCCGGCATGAAGCTCGTCCTCCTGCTGGACCACAGTGTCCTTGAGAGAGCGGACCTCTTCCTCCGTGTCTCCGAGGGTCACCTGCAGACGGGCCAGAGTCGACTCCTACACCGACAGCTTCATCTGGAGAGGAAAGATAATATATTCAAATAATATTCAAACTTCTTGATTGGATTTCTGGAAAGTAAGGGCTCCTCTACGGTTTGTTAAATGATAATAGTCCTGTGGTAGCACACAATGTGGCATATTTACGTATTGATACCACACAGACAGTATTGGCAGTTATTCCAGCAGCAGACTTTATACCTTGAGCGTTTGCAGCTCTGTCTCCTGGCTGTCCCGCAGAGTCTCCATGACCCTGTATTTGCTCTCTAAGTTGGAGAGCTCCTTTTCAAGAGTGCTCTTATCCAACCACATTATGATGGCAGTCATTCTTTTTTTTACAAATGGAATGTTTCTCAGTACCTGATCTGGCTCCTCTGCTTGGCAATATTTGTCTCCATTTCAGCCACTCTCGACTGGCTTTGGACCATCGTGCCTCTCAGCGTCTCATTCTCCTGGTTGGTAGCTTTGACCTTGGTCTGGTAGTTTCGGATCTTACCCTCCATGTCGCTGACCTTGCCCCTCAAGTCCCATGCTTGACGCTTGGTGCCCCCGACCACACCTGTGCACAACAGGCATAAGCAACAGGTGTGACGGTTCCATTCAGACCTCAGAGTCCTCCCCAGACATTTCTACATCTGCCTCTTTCACATCACACATCACACATCACACATCACACATCTTCACGTGTCACAGTAGGTAAAAAGCACAGGTGTAAATGATGAAATGAATGGTAGCTGAAATCCATTGCTTCTGTCCTGGTATTCTGCTCATTGTGAAAGCTTACTGGGACACATGAAGAGAGCAGAGCCACTGTTAGAAGTAACACATCTGCTTTTCCTTCTATGACGAGTCAAAATGTCTGCTGTGAAAAAGGCATATTCTAAATATGATCGTGTACTTAGAGAACATGTCATTCAAGAGATTCTGTAAAATACTAGGACGATTCAATTTGATCCTTTCACCTTAAGCAGGTTGGTAACAAAATGTAATCCCTCATCTACAGCTTTTAACATTTCACAGACTGTTAATTGCTTCATTAATTCAGCCAACAAGTTTTTCTCAAAGCTTCTCTGGGGAGTCATCATGGGTAACATTAATGCTAACTGACTTTTTAGCAAACCAGCTGGCAAACAATGTAATGTTTTATGGCCTATTAATACATTTTGTTGATCTACTCACTAGGTCCCGACAGCACGCAAACTTATTTATTTATTTATTCTAATTTGGGTAAGCAAGTATTCTATTGATGTAACTATTTAAATTTTATTTAAACTTGGAGTTACTAAACAGTGATTAGTTTTTAAATGTGCAACAGAGCTCTGCTTAATTCAAATCTGGATTTTTGCTAAACTGTATCAGAACTAATCCCAGCCTTAAACTCCAAACCATTGTTTTCATTTGCCAGGAAGGCTCGTAGCTCATTAACTGATTCACTTGATTTGACAACATTCACTCAGGAACAAGTGGAAAGGATTTATTCACCTGGTTTTACGCCTGTGGGTGCAACAGTTTGTTTCACGTTGCCTCCCTTTGCTGCAGTTGAAGCTATAGATTGTTTCAGGACACCTGACGGAACAAAAACACAGTAAAGAACAATGTCAAAATCATTCACCTGTTACCTTGTTCACTAACAAGGACCACGCCAATAACAGTATGAGTTTCGAGAGGTTTATTGCATAATGGAATGATTGTTAGATTTAAGAAGCGGAAGGGGTCGAGGGATGAATAGATGTAGGGGTAGAGGTAGGAGTCGATGTAGGGTAGGGGTAGGAGTCGATGTAGGGTAGGAGTCGAAGTAGAGGGATGTAGGGTAAGGATGAAGGGGTCGAGGTAGAGGGATGTAGGGTAGGGATGAAGAAATGAAGGTATGTAAGGAACAAGAAACGAGGAGGGTTGTAGAAAGGAGGTTAGGCGATCGATGGGGTACTGTTGATGTCCGGCGGCTGTCGGATGTCCCCTATCTTTGGAGTCCCCAAAGATAGCTTCATGAAGACAGATGTCGATGGGCGTTTCTGGTGTCATTCAGGTTGGAACGAATGTATGAGAGGTACGCGGAGGAAGACCAACGACCAAGTATCTTAAGGATGTGGTTCGAAATTCCTTGATTTGAAGCGGTGGAGGCGGCGCCGAGTAAACTCTGGGGGTATTCCAGATCGGGCTGAGATATGGCGAAAGTGGTGGTGAACCTGGGACCGTGTGGCCCCTTTGCCCGTGACGAACAGGGGATCTTGCAGGGGAGTTCGACTGGAGGAGCTTAAGTAGTTGCAGATGGACGCAAGTACGGACTTGGGTATGAGTCTAGTCGGAAAAGGTAGATGGGTTGAGGTGGACCGTATTGGTTGGTATTGCGGCATTTGAGGTGATAGATGACTGTGTTGGGAGGATGGATGTGATGTCTGATGCGGTGGCGTGTCACGACGGATGGTGGTTGGAGTTTGAGGCGGTGAACTCGGAGCAGCGAAAGAAGCAGGCAAGGATGTGGACATTAATACTTTGTCCACGAAGGGAGACAGATAACCTGAGCATGTGGATCCTGTGGGTGAGGAGGTCCGAAGTGAGGGGCAGACGTTGAGACGTAGTTCAGCTTTACAGAGACCTTCGAGTAGCATGGCGACGTTCGAGTGGGTAGAGGCTCACGGAGCCCCTGAGGACAGTTTTGTGTAGAAGTTAATGCTCTTATGTAAACCTGTATACCTTAAGGAGGGAAATGGATGAATGACGGAAGTTCGTGAGGGTAAGGATGTCAAGCGACGGGAATGGAAGGCTGAAGGAGGCGCGAAAGCGAAAGCTTCGAAGCAGTCCAGTGCGGTACGGTGGGTGTTTGGGGGGCGACGTTGTTGAGGATGCCATCTGCTCTATTTTCTGAGTAGATGGCAATGGTCTTTCTGGACCATTCATGCCCCAAAATAATGGCTGCTATGACTATGGGATACATTTTGTACATCGCGGAAGAAGGCGTGAGGGATGAGAATTCAAGCAGCCAATGCGGCTGAGAACCGATTGTCACCGTAGAGGCCGCCGAAGCTGGTGGAGGGTGCTGCGCCTGTGAAAAGCTGGATGTCTTCTGGCTTGGTGATGTGTTCGTAGTGGAAGAAAAAGATGCCGTTCCGGGAGGAGAGGAACTGGTGTCAGTTTAGCTCGTTTTTTTGCGTGCTTCATCAAGTGTGACGTGGTCATGGAGGTTTGTGGCGGAGGCGGAAACTAGCGGGATGTGTAGCAAGGAGGATTTAGTTTATTCTATTAATTCTATTTATTTATTTTATCTGGTGGAGGAAAGCCGAGTGTTTAGACCGTGTGCTGGGTTTGAGGAAGGTAGCGTGACGGTGAGGGAGTCGTCTAGGACAGTGATTTTCACCGCTTAGCCATGGCCCGCCAGTGTGCCGTGAGAGATCGTCAGGTGGGCTGTGGGAAAATAACCGGATTCACTTAAATTGGAGGTTGCGGTGACGAGACGTTTGTCCAGATTCGGGTAAGCAGGCCGACATTTTCGGGCTGCTCTTGGACGGATGCATGGCAGAGTAATACACATCCTTCCAAAGGAAAACAAAAAGGTACTTGTAGTCGGGTTTGGTGGTAAGGACTTTGGAGGTGCTGGTGATGTCTGCCTTAGGTGAGCGGCTTCTTCGCCTGCGAGGCGGATGGGGGATGTGGCGTGATCAATTCTTATGTACTTCATGGAGTAGTCTAGGCTGGGAATTAGGTGGAGCCTGGTGATGTCTGCGCAGGTGGGGAGTGGCTGTTTGAGTGCAGCGGTCGAGCTTGGTTAGCAATTCCCTGGAGATGTGGGGATTGCGTGTGGATGGATCGATAATTGGGCGAGGTCCATGTGGTTACCGGTGAGAAACTGTTGCCTGAGCGTGTGACATGGGGGATGATCGAGCAGATGTGACTGCTGTGGCCAAGAGTGAACTGGTAGGTGGGGGAAGATAAGTCGGAGGACGCTGGAATTGTCTGCTGGCGGAGCTGTGGAAATGAGGAGTATTTAAGGTGGGATGGGCCCACTACTGGGGGTAGGGGTGGAGGAAGAGAAGGGGGCAGCATAAGCCTGAAGAACCAACTGGTACCCTGGGCAAGATACCCGACCCCGAGCTGCTCCCGTAGCTGTGCCGTATACCTACCTGTTCCTTGTTGTTGAAGCGGTCTGTGCAGCTGGGGGTAGCCGGTAGAGGTGAGAGGAGTTAGCCGAAGTTGGCCGAGGTGGGTGGGACATGAAAGGTAGAAGTAAGAGAACGGGAACGGGAAAGGATGTTAGGATGGGGTGGTGTTTATTTTTTGTTCCATCTTTAACCCTTAATGTTTCTGAGTACATTTATTAGGACAGGCTCTTTGTTTACCTTTTTTTTTACGTCTCCATGCGTCCACTGGTTACCCCGTGTTTAACGTCACATTGCAATGATTTGTGGGTAATTCCCTTAGGCTAAGTCAGCATACCATGCTGACTTACGGAAAGGGTTCATAAAGGGCTCAAAATGTCTGCGAGAGAGCCCTCAAACACTTGACGATTTTTGACAGTGGGACATCCCTAAACCCTCACAGACTTCGCGGGAGCGCACCTCAAAGTCCGTGAGTCCGTAAGGGGGGACATTGGGATTTGGCCCGAGAGAGGTGTTGTGCTATGGGTGCTTGAATAGTTTGGAAAGTTGCGCTTTTTTAACGGACTGATGTAAAGGAATGTTGCATTGGATGATTGCTTTCTTCGTTTGAGAGACTGTCCACTCGGAGAAGTGGGATATATAGAGACTGTCGGAGCCTCGGAATGGTGAATGGGGGTCGCAGTGGTTTCACCGGTCGTTCGAGCACCTGGATCTCCGGCGGTCGGGAGAGCAGCGTGGGGTGAAGGGTTGAGAGGATTAGGGTCGAAGGATGGGATTCCGAGATCGGGATCTCCCCCCCGGGCTGTTGGAAGGCGGGGGCGGACAGCTTCGGAGTTGACGGAGGATGGTTATCGAGAGCTGCGGGGAACGTGGATGGCTATATGCAACCGAAGTTGCTAGCGACGAAGCGTGGTGGGAGAAGGAGGGAGCTTCGGGATATGGCTGGTTGTCCAGAAGGGTTGAGGAAGGGCCTTTGTAAAAGGTAAGCGATTTTAAGATGTTGCTTGTCTGTCGTACGTCGTGTTGGAGCTGAGTCGAAGTTTGTTTGTTTGTCTGTCGTGCCTCGTGTTGAAGCATATGAAAGCTGAGTCAGAGAGCGTTGCTCGTCTGTCTTAAGTCGTATGAAGCGGAGACAGAGAGCGTTGCTCGTCTGTCTTAAGTCGTATGAAGTGGAGATAGAGAGCCTTGCTCATCTGTCCTATGTCGTATGAAAGCTGAGTCAGAGAGCGTTTGCTCGTCTGGATGTGGGGTAGGGGTCGAGGTAGAGGGATGTAGGGTAGGGATGGAGCGCCTGCTGAGTTAGAGAGCGTCTGTCGTATGTCATGTGAAGACAGAGTCGAAGAGGAAGGGAACGGGTTCGTTGTGCTTAAATACTCTGTGCAGAGGAAATGAGCTGTGTTCTGGGCGTGGCCCTGTTCCTGAACTAAGTTTCATAAAACTAAATATAATAATACCCTGTGCTTGATGGATCCAAAGCCCTTCTACATGTTCTTGCTACCAGTTTGTAAACTTTACTCATGAAATACTTTCTACATAAATTAGGGCTGGGCAAGTTAACGCATTAATTAATTAACGCCGACAATTATTTTATCGCGCGTTAAACACAGGTTTTTTTTTATTATTCAGCAGACATTTTTAACACAAGAACCGGTGTTACGGTTTAACCAGGGACCCTGTTAACAGGCGACCTTCAGCCGAATGCATCAATTTGCAACAGCTGCCATAACTACGACAACAACAGACGCATTCGACTGAAGGTCGCCAGTTAACAGGGTCCCTGGTTAAACCGTAACACCGGGCAGCGAGCGGTGAACAGCTGTTTGTGTGGCGCCTCTTCCTGTTTCCTTCACCTACATTCCCCTGGGTCCTAAGTCTCTCCATGTACAGCTTCTTATCACCCTCTATGTACCAACATACATTTATAACAAATACCACACATATTACGGTAATCAGCGTTGCATATGTGTCTGACCAAAATACCAAAAAATGCAAAAAATAAATGATTCATTTAAATTATTTTTTTGTTTGTTTTTAAAGTGTTTTTGTTTGGAATATGTATAGTAAGCATATAATTTAGTTATCGCTACTGAGAATTTAACAAACATAAAAAGAAATTAAAAAACATGAGGTAGATAGGTTTGCAGTTTTCAAGGTGTATATTTCAAATTGCATCTATCACACACATGAAAATAAAGTTGTGAACACCGTCTGAATATCTATTATCAGAATCATTATAACTGTATTTTAACTGCTACTGTGTAAAGGGAATACTGCTGTTAAAAATAACCTTATTTGTTCCTCTTGAGCCTTTAGGCCTCTACTCAAAAATTGCATACCCATACTAAAAGGAGTATATCTCTGCAACCACAAGGTGTATTTGAATACTTTTGGTGTTATAATAAAGGGAACACTTGTGAGATTTGTTCAGATGTGTAAATATCAGTGTATATGTTACTGGTTAAGATTAAATGAAGATGGCACACAGCACAAATTGAAAAGTTTCAGGTTTGCCTGAAAAAACTTTCAGGATGATTATCTCTTTTGAATGATGCAACTGAAAGTGTAAACCTCTCCCAAATCATAGCACAATATGTGAACAGTCTCTCTGCAAAGTTTGACTTTGATAAAGTGAAGCAGAACAAAATTAGAGAGGTTTTAGTACAGAGAGGTCAGGCGAGGTCACCACCAAAATGGTCATTTTGGAACCATCTGTTCCATTGTAATTTTCTATACTATATACTATATATTTCACTTGTTTTATCACTAATGGTGTTCAATACATCCAAATACAGCAGTTTGACTTCATTTTGAGAGCCAGAATCCTCTCTGTGTGTCTCTGCGTCATGGAGTTTTCCCCGACTCCAGTCCTCTGTGTCTACGCGGACTTGTAAGTCAGCAACCCATTGGTCAAATTCAGTGATTGACACCTCTTTCGACACGTTATAGTCTAGAGAATTGAGCTATACCCACGTGGAAAAGATTGACAGCACTGTTAGCCAGTCAGAATCAACCAGGCGCCGTCTCTCTTGAAGCGTAAAATCCAATACGCCGAAAGTCAAATCCTCAGCTCCCTATGCTTAGATTACACCCCCTGTATTCACGGAAACAGTTTTATGACAAACAGGATATCCATTGAACAGATATATGAGTGAAAAAAATGGGATTTTATGCTTTGTCTTCATGAAAACGGCGAAAGTTGAGGCGCGTTTCTGATAATAATTGATAAAGCGGTTTGTGTTTCTGGTGTTTGTTGGGTCATATCTCGGTAATGGTTTCACGGAGAGAAAGATTAAAGATATCTCCGGAATCTGTGTAGAATTGGCTTGCTTTCTGGTATCTGGGTTTTCTTTGTTAGCATGTAGCTTTCTCTCGGTAGCTCCTAACATGTGCAGAGTCTGCTCACTCATGGCGAAATATGACTATGATATTTTGATTGTTCTTATAGTTGGTTGTTTGAGTTGTTTGAGTTGTGTTTGGAGCATGTAAAAACGGTTTACATGATCTTGTAGCCCAGAATTTTCTGTTAATCAGGTATATAACATGTGTACAACATCCATTATATTCGTTCCTGAGAAGTGCATTGTATGGCACTCTGTACGCTAAACTTTCTCGATTGACGACCAAATGGTCTTCGGTCAGGCGAAGATAATTATAAAAGTGTTTGCAAACCAAATGTTATTGCACTTTTGTTCATATAGCAGTACTTTTAAAATAAAAGTGCGCAATACACTACGTTTGAATTCATTATTGAATTTTGCGCATAACAATTAATTAATCGCGATTAAACATTTTAATCGTTGCCCAGCACTGATATAAATACATTACACCCAGATTAAACTAAAACTGTCTTTGCTCCAGTGAGGATATGTGAACATAAACAGTACCCAGCCCAGTTTATTCACTTTGCTCCATCACCAAGCAGACCGCTCATCTTACCTCTGGAAGGACCAACAGCCACGGTGGCAGCGCCCACACCTCTGACTGGCCTCGCTGTGTGGGGGACAAAGTGGGACAGACAGGTTTATGTTTTGTCAAAATAATAAAAACAGGATAATAACCTCAAATCATCTCATACAGTCTTGGTGCATTCTGACCTTGGTGAAAAACAAAGATTCTAAAAGTCAGCTAACTTACAAATAGGTGCTCTGGTTGCTGAAACAGGAGGCCGTCTGCCACCGATGATGGTCGCTGCTGCATGTGGTTCGACGGGCTCTGGGTCCTTACGAATCCTCTTCTGCAAACACAAAAAGCACCACCAGCATCAGGCAACAGCAGTGATTCAACCTCTTGGGCTATAACAATAATCAAATTATTCTAGCACACCTATGATGCATGATCATTATCTGGATGCAGTGTGGAGTACTGTGCAGTTTTAATTGGCACCACCACAAACAAGAACTTCCACATCACATAACATTGTACGACATCACAATCAGCTTCATGGCAGAGAGAGTAACTCCGTTTTAATGTTAAGATCTTGTGATAGGCCAACATCTGGGTGCTGGAACCTATGAGCTGGATAACAGGTTACTTTACATGCAGAGCAGCTTGAGGTGCAGCAGCAGAATAAAACTGACTGACACAAAAGATGTAGAGGGTTTTAGTACAAACCTGAGCGGGCGCAAAGTCTTGTCCATTCTCTGAGCTGCTGCTGCTCGTCAGAAGGACCCTCTTGCTTGAACTGACTGGCAAGCGGGACATGTTCTGTTGAGGGTGAAGAGGTCAATTATGATCCAAACAGACCATCACAGGAAAAGATAGAGTTTCTGCTAGATATAAAAAAAAAAGTGGGTACTAGGCACAGGTATCACCTCTAGACTTCATTTACAGGCGCTGTATGCTACCTTCACAAACTCCTCCTAGCAGATTAACCACATCTACAAATCTCAAATTAGATTGGCGATATCTTATCCGATATCTGAACGTCATGATGCTAAATCGCAAAGCTTTTGAACTTTCACAGAGCAGTGCTGCAGTGGGTAGGCTGAGGATTTTACACGATTCGCTAGTGAACAAAAAGCTTTTCTAACTCGACTCTAAATTGACGTGCATGGTCAAATCTGCCTGTCCTGAGGACATCTAACGCTAGCTGTTATATATCCTTTTATCCATTTTGACATGTCATCGCAGGGTAAACACAGGTGTAAATAGTAACATTAATCATGGCAATGTTCCATTTCGGTTGGCCAGGGCGCTGGTATTGTCCATGCTGGCTCACTGTAATGTCTGTGACACACTAAAGAGAATGGGAATTAATTTGATCAATTACACCCCTGTGTTTACCCTGCTATGACATGTCAAAATGTCTGCTGTGAAAAGGGCCTGTTTGAGGGGCGAATTTGCACTCACACACAAACACTCACACACACCTTCTTGGCTTCCATAGCAACCCCTACAAGAACACATTAATAAAGTAGAATCGTCCTATGAAACTATACCTGATGACATTCTCACAAACATCATTTTAATATTAAAGCTGCAAGCAGCGATGTACGGGCCCTTGCACCTTCCCGTGTCTCGGGGGTACTGGCGGGACGCTGGCAGACGCGGACGCGAATGTCTTCGACCATCGGACAACGCGTCCCGGAGTTTAACGTATTTTCACAGCGTGGACTGTGTGACGCTGGAAATTATGTAGTGCAAATATTCCACCAGTTCCTGTATCCACTATGTTGCACTAGATAACACGCGCAAATATGCATTATGTTGCTTTACATCAAGTGCAGACCACTTCATGTAAATGTTATGTAAATCGGATGCTGTTTGTCACATAACCCTGTCTTCCTGTTGCCAGTCGGTGGCACTATGACTATGAGTGAAAATTGGCTGGTAGACATCCTCAGGACATGACTGTTATCAAGTATGGCAAGTTTGGGACAGATTTGAGCAAGTCCAGTGGAGTTACATCAGCTTGTTGTTTAACGGCGAATCACGTAAAATGGCTGCCATGCCACGGCTTCACCATTCCATCAAACGTAAAGC
Source organism: Leptoclinus maculatus (assembly GCA_032191485.1). NCBI lineage: Eukaryota > Metazoa > Chordata > Actinopteri > Perciformes > Stichaeidae > Leptoclinus > Leptoclinus maculatus. The sequence goes on along the minus strand of JAVDOI010000002.1, from coordinate 39,036,390 downwards.
TTTGAGTAACTTTTAATCGCAAAGGTCAACGAGGCCGAACGTTACAGGCCATACATAGCAAAAAGAAGTTAAAAACTTGTAATGTTCACAAGAAGTAAATAAAAAATATCTGTTACAACATGAGGTGGTATATGTATTATTTGTAATCATCTATAACGGGGCAGTCATTTTGGACCCGGAACACAAAAGTATTTAAAAGTAAACTAAAACATCAGGAGGATTGAATTAGCTTCGACAGATTGCCGTTAGCCATGAAAAACCGACCTTCGTGTTTTCACTCACGTGAACTTGCTGATTTGACTAAACGTTAGCTGCTACCATGTTACCTTGAGCATAAAAGGTAAACAGCTACGTTACACCACTGGAACTATCGTCTCTGGGCAGACTTAAAAATGAAACGAAAGAAACAATAAGCTTTGAGTTATTAAAACATTTACCTGTATTAACGCTGAGTTTTCACAAACGGTTGTCTCCAATCCGCTGTTTCTGGCCGTTTGAATTTCAAACGTAACTGTTTTGGTGGGTGCTTCGGAAAACCTGCCGTGATTGGTGGAGCCAGCGTAAACCCCGCCTCTGTTTTTATGTATGCTCGGTAGGACGCAAGGAGTGTCCCGCTTGGGCGGGATATACACTGTTCGCACAGTAAAGACTAGTGCAGACTAGTCTAGCGACTAACTGATCTAACGGATCACATTTTATACTACAATGTAGCTACGTCACTAATGACATTTGATTTACTATTGAATAATATTCTTATGATAATGATGATGATTTAGAGTACAGTATTGATGATTAGCAATCTCACAAACCTGCTAAAATGTTTCTCACCAGGTCACCGAGACTTTATGTTATGTGATCATGAATACATATCATTTGTGTAAGTGTTACTAGAGGAATGCTGATGGGGTACCACCGGGCCAGATGTGTCGCTGGGAGCTGAGCTGCTGCTGCCCACTTCCATGGACAGGGACTGCATCTAGGGGGGAGAAAGATTTCATAACTGGCAATTCACTAATGGTTTTAGACCGACTGCTTCCATTATGGTTTGTTACTGATGAATCTGTCCAGGCCACAGTGAGGTTTGATGTAGGGATGTGTATGATATAAATAACAATAAACTGTTATTTGTTATTTCCGAGAGGAAACATGTCAAGGCAAGCTCTCCAATGTCTGCTAATGAGTGTTGCTGTTCATGGCACTTATTTGGAGCTGCCGTTCGTTAACCAGAGCTGGTGCAGCCCTGTAGTGGCAGCTGTTGAACGTGTCTAAATGTGTTAATATGTAGGCTGTCACAATGTAGTTTATTACGCTGTCAGATTTACATGAACTGATGATTTGCTGTGATGTGGCTCTTGTCGGAGAAAATGATCACTTATAACAAATGCAACTAACAAGAAACACATTTAACTACACTGTATGATTAGGATGAAACAGACTGGGTCTAAGTATCTCTGTTAGTTTTTTAGTTTTTCAAAAATGTGTCTTTAATAAAATGACAACATGTTGGCAGTGTACATGTTGCAGTGGGCCTAGAGATAAACGATCACATCAGGGCAGGTAACTTAAGAGAAGAACCGACACTGAGACAGGGGACACAAAGAGTTTAAATACACTGGGGAGCTGCAGGTGATTAGACACAGGAGGATTCAATCAGAGGCAGACAATCACACAGGCAGGAAAACATACAAAGGCAGGAAGTGAAGAGAACACGGGACACAAGAGGCAGGGAAATTCAAAAACAGAAAAACAACTAAACAAAACCCAAGACCGTGACAGATCTGACATTTAAGAGTCCAAATGTATTATCCTATTTTGTTGTACTGATGCATCGGTTTTAACTTTCATTAGGTTAGTTTGTTGAACTCCTCTTCCGTTTACTTTTGATTTAATACATTTAAGTGGCCGTGGGGCAGACACAGTCTCTATAGGGTTTTGGGTGGGTAACTGCTCTAATGGAAGTGGAGAGAAGTGTGTAAGACTGCAACTCTGCTTCATGGTCTGAACTCTGGGTTGTCATGGATTAGGTCCACAAAGAAACTTGGTCAGATTTGTAGAAATGAGATCCACTCCATCCAAAGAGGGATGAATGCCATCACTGACGACCAGCAGACCAGGTTTTCCCCAGAAAGTCTGCCAATTATCTACGAAGTCCACATTGTTTGTTGGACACCACCACGACAACCAGCGGTGGAACGATGACATGCGGCTATACATTTCATCATTGGCCAGGTTCGGTAGGGGGCCAGAGAAAACTACGGAGTCCGACATTGTTTTTGCGTTATTGTACACACCGGTTAACTTAAGTGACCTCCGAGAGACGTAATCGTGAGTCATTACTGCCAACGTGAATAACAATCTTACTGTATTTACGCGTATCCTTAGCCAGCAGCTTTAAATAAGATTCAATGTCGCCCGCTCTAGCCCCGGGAACACATGTAACTATGGCCCCTGGTTTCGCTTTTCTCAGAATAGAGCTGCCGATAACCAGAGTTGGTTCCTCAGCGGGTGTGTCGCTGAGTGGAGAAAACCGTTTTGAAACATGAAGTGGCTGGTGGTGAACCGCGTGCTTCTGCTTAGACTTATGCTTTCTTCGGACAGTCACCCAGCCCCCGAGCAGCCGGGAGACGGCTAGCAGAAGCTACGTCTGGTCTGCCCGCATCGGCTACAGTGGGGGGGGCTAGCCTAAATACAGTAGCTAACGACTGAGCTTACATGGTGCGGAGCCGTGCTTCAAACTCACTAAGCCTCGACAGCACTAATTACATGTACTATTATCCTTAAGGGAGGCAGAGGAATGTCGATGACGAATGACAGCCATGACAAGAGTGAGATACACAGCCAAGCAAATTAACAAATTATTTATTAACTTAAGGCAACATAAGAGACAAGCTTAAACTAACAGTGGCGTGTGGAGTCTAATTTCAGCATTGTAGGTGAGTGCACGAGTGCAAAGTGTGTATGCAATGTTGTACAGTGTGGAAACAAACCATAATCTCAACCAAAAAACAAATGGGTAGCCATCACTAGCTGCTAAGCTAAAGTACGGTAGTTAACGTTAGCAGAACTGAACAACGTGTGAACAACTGTTGGATTAGGTGAGAAGTCACTAAAAGAGGGAGCGAGCTATGAGTGTTATGAACCCTAGGCCTTTTTTTGGCTTCTGCTCGAAAATACTATACCCATACTCAAATGGGCCTTACTCTCTAACTACAAGGTCTATTTGAATAATTACAATGTATTAATAACACTCAAGGGTGTGAGCTTTGGTGAGAGGTGTACATATTGTGTATATGTTACTGGTTAATACCAAATGAAGATGGAACACAGCTCCACTTTGAAAATGTCAGGTTTGCATGGTGAAAAAGCACTATTATTGATAATACTATATTAAATGAGGCTCAGTAAAGCCTAGAAACCACCCAGCATCATAGCATAACATTTACAATGGCAGTAGTCATACACAAAATACTTGGAGTGAATAGAGTGAAGTAGGCCAGAGCAAGAGACATAAACGTACGAGAGGTCACGAAAGGTCGTCATTTGAGAAACAGCCTCTCCAGCTGTTCCATTGTACTTTTATAACTTAAATAACGATATATTTAACTTCCTTTATCCTTGTACATGCACAATCTATCACATACAGCAGTTTGGAATCATGTTTGAGAGCTAGAACCCTCTCCAAAGCCTCTCGGGGCCGCCGACTCACGGCAGCATGCGCTATAGCGTGTGTGTGAGTGCCCATTTCTCAGCCTGTGATTGGTCCATTCCATACTACGACACCTCTATACACGCCTTGAGTTCTAGCCAATGCAGTGGTGGCAACCTGCTTTTGATTGACAGGATAGTTTTCCGTAAAATCCTGATACACACGGGCGGGGCCTGCGTAAAATCCGGATTCTCAAAATGTTGAAACGTGGTCCTCTAGGCTTGTTTGACCCCGCTTCCTTCAGGAAACAGTTTTTTAGACAGGAAAACCATAGAAGAAGTCGATTTCACCGGTAAAACTGGATTATTCACGCTGTTTCAACACGATTCATCTCAAAGTGAGTGGAAATTCAGAATTATTCTGCTGGGTGAATGGCTTGTTTATGTCTGCTCTTTTGTCGGCAACTTTTGAACCGTTTCACGGAGAGTAAATCCGAAGTTTTCGGTAGAATCCGGGTGGAATGCTAATGCTCTTTAATAGCATCTTTGAGCATGGTAGCTTGTAACTTGCCGGTCGGAGCACTTTTCCGAGTCCGTATCTCGCCAAATGAAAGCGATAAAATCACGATATGTTGGTAGGTGTTCTGGTAGGTTCTGCAATATGTGTACAGAATGAAGAACATAATGACATTATAAGATAGGAATTCATAGTTGTCATCATGTGGTGTTTTTTGTTTCATGACCTCCTTTACCTCCTTGATGCTCAGGTCCATCAGGTATAGATATTTTTAATTAACCTTTATAAATATGTCGACATTGTTTCTGAAACATGCTGATTTTCCTTTAGTCTGGTATTCACACATTACACACTGGAAAAACGTTTGGATTATGTCATTGGAAAAACTTTTGCTGCAAGGTATAGGCCAAAGGGTCAAAAAGGAGTCACCTCTAACATTTAGTACCATAAGTGACATAAAAAAAACAACATATTTTCATCTCACTAGAATATATGATGGGACTCTACTGCTAGTGGTCTTTCTCTTCCGTAGGTGAAGAAAAATAATTCAAAAGAATAAAATACATTCTCAAAAGAAGTGCTATCCTCTGCAAAAATGCCCACGCTCAGGAATACTTTCACCTTTAAAGCCATTAATGACACAGCCAAATCTGCTGTGGGAAGGCTGAACTACAGAATATCCACATCCTGGAAGAGCCCTAACCTCAACCCCAGGTGGAAATCTTTGAACTAACCCAAATAGAGAAATTCAGAGGTGATGCCATTGCACGGTCTGACTCAGCTCCAAATAATTGTGAAGTAAAGTGTGAGTTCCATGTGCAACAATTCAACCTAACAGAAGCAGTGCTGTTTTCTGGGCTGGTCCAATACTTTTTAGGGCCCCCACACCCCCACAGGACCACATGCTTCTAGGGAGCCTAGCACCTGCCCTGCAGTCCTGCAGTTGTTATATAAATATATATATATATATATATATATAAATAAGTACATTTGTATGACTTTTCTTGACCCAACATGCTGTTCAAATTAAATCCCTGTAGTATCTGAAGTCAGCAGGACTGACATGTTGATAAATCTGCAGCCTATGAGAAGTGTCGTGATGGTGCCAGAACGCAGTTCCGTTACGAAGTGCCGTTACACGGTGCTATTATGCACGGCTCTTCACTGTGTTTACCTTCATTAAATCGTCTGAAAACAACACAAGGCTGCTACAATATAACCAGGACCTCTTTAGACTGCTCGGTTATAACTTGATATTCTGCTTTTTTGTGAAGGAGGTGTCCGGTTGCCAGGACTCATCATAGCCTATTTTCCAAGTTTATTTTTAGCAATAGTGTCGCCTTATGTTTTATCCTTAAAACACATTGCAGTGCAAAGCAACGCAACATTAATTACTAAACTATGCGCCTACGTGATGTAGAAGATGAGATACATTGCTAAAATAGCGTTGGTCTGGATCAAATACATTTTTTTATATTTCTATCGTTATTATAGTAACTGATGGAAGGTCAGAGATGCCCTCTCAGTCCCTGTGCCTACCATCTTACGCTTGGCATTTATTGTTCAATTTTCAACTGAGGATGCAAAATAATAAACTGAGGAACGCGTCGTAGGACGGGCCTGGCTGCGAGCAGTAGAACTACAAGAGGCATGTGCGTGTGACAATTAATAACTAATTAATAAACTGATTATTTTATTTTAAAAAGCGACAATTAATTGAAGTCAATATATTCACTAATGTACAATTGTATTAATTTATCTTTAAATTCATTAATAATTGAATGGCAAATTTAATTTGAAAAAGGCTCTTAAATTTGACTTATTTTAGTTTTTTAAATTCTTTTTTAACATCTCGCAGTTGATTTGTCTCTGAAACTTTGAACATGTGCAAGCGCACTAATGTTTCTCCTCTTAGAGAGAGCTGTTTTTAAATGCAAGTAAAATGGAAACAGTAAATGTGAAATCTGGAACTTACAAGATGATGTAAGATATTAACAAAAAGTTAAATGTATCGCCTTTTTGTTAATACCTTTTGTAATTCCAAAATTCATTAATTCATCAATTAAAAACAGAATAAAGAAATGTTCATTATCTTGTCTATTATTTTTTTTAATGCTTAATTTAAATGCAAATTTAAAAAAAAAAGAATGTAAACACAATTTTTAAGGCTCATCAATTTATTAGCTGATTACAATAAACACTTTAAAAGTCTTTAATTATTCTATTAGCACAGTTCAAGCTCAAGCCATGTAACCATGCTATAGTCCCCCCCTCTAAAGAAATGGTTCATAGTTTTACAATAATTCAAAATGCAAATGAAGAGAACACACTCTAAACAACATCATGCATTAGGGATCACTGATTCAAATAAACTGAAGAGGATACAGTTTTTCAATTTAATCATGATTATTTTTGGCGGAGCATTTTATTCTTTTATTAGACTGGACAGTAGAGAGATGGCAATGACAAAGGGTAACACCGTACCCATTGTGGTTCATGGTCAGCACCTGAACGCCCTAGGTCACCAGGGCTCTCCAGTGTTTCAGTTTCTCTTGTAAAAAGGTTTATGAAAAATACAAGAAATGTTGAAATGATGTGATATTTTTCAGATCTACTGCGGATGCAACTGAAGCCTCTCAGACCGCCCACAATCAGTCCGAACAGAGACACCAATCAAGCGAGTTGCTCACTGTGCGAGTGCAGGTTAAGGACTCGAGACCAGGGGCCGTTTATGAAGCACCATTAAGAATCACCGCTGTCAGTCACACTGGAAATCAAACGAGCTCTGTGGAAACCCATGAAGGGTTTATACTAACTGAGAATCACAATGACCATGTTTAGGACTTGACTTGACTTTAAAAGTGATTCAGGACTTTATGGAACAATGAACTCCCTGAGACATGGGATTTACTCGTTTCCACCTCTACTAATGTGGATCTGAGTGATCGGACTTCATGGCTAATATTTAAGACAAAAAACAATGACTTTGTCCCACCTCTTGTAAGTGTTTTCATATTTTGACTCTTTATGACTTAGTCTTTTTAAATGTGAACTTTTCTTGGCGTAATATTGCCAATGATACATTGACACTGCAGTTTGTCCACTGTTATTATCCAGGCTTGTTCGTATGTCATGCAGACCACGGAAGATTTGGCCACAATGTCAATGAACATGCGTATCCAATATGTGATGTCTGTTTTTCTTCCAACCCAGTTAGGACTGATCTACTTCTCTGAGAGGCTCGATGAATAAGTGAGTAAAGATAAGATGAGAAAATGTTGCCACAGTACTACGTCTATAGTTCCTGTCACACCAGAACCACGGTGATGAACAAAGATATTGACAGCTTTGCTGATATCCAGCCAAAGTGTCTATTTTTATCTGTATCCTGTCTATTTGTATTTCCACATGTCACTCACAGAGTATTTCTGTCTACATTTTGATGTCTGTGGGTTCTTCAGGATATTGTTGGACACAAATGAGTCAAATACTATCGGTGACCATGTTGAAATCGAAATTTAGAACGTACTCACACTTGAGTCACACCGTGACTGTCCTTCAAAAGCGACTCCTATAGGTGGTTTGTACAAGCGGTTTATTACAACCTATATATATATATATATATATATATTCATGTTTATTGTTGGGCGGGGGTCTCTGGTGGCCGTAGTAGTTCTGACTATAGCAAAGGAGGAAGTCAGGTGACGTAGTATGAAGAGGTTGGGGTGGATGAACGGGTCCAACAAATACAGGGATTTGAACCAGAAAACTATTGTTCTTGTCCTATAAAACCAAAAGTCAAGGTTAACGTAGGTTCATTTTTGATGAATTGGGGGGGGGGGGGGGGGGGACAAAGTTACTCTAGCAATACAATATCCACGTCTTTTTTGTAAAATAATTAGTGAACTGTTCGTCGCAACTTTTTTATTTTATTTGTGAATAAAATGATTGAAGGAACAATTATGGTTTTACAGGGCAAATATTTCCAGAAGAATTATATGTTTTGATGGAGGCTTGGATATGTGTAAATAATAAAATAATTATTTATCTATAGCAAGATTCTTGGGTTTTATCTATAGTAGTAATAATGATACAAAAGTATCTAAAAATGCATAGTTTTAAGTAAATAAAAACTCAAATATTTTTTGGGGGGGCCCAAACCCAATATCTCCTATTATGTAATAATGTAATAATTATTGCTGATACCAGCCGATCCATATGCCAACATGTGAATAAGGGGAGTACATTGAGTATATAAGTTGAATTGACTTTATAGATAAAAATACAATTTGGACTTCTCAAACACACCAATACCATTACTCATTGCTGCACTGCATTCCAATAAAGGAGCAAATCATTGGCGTTATTAGTTCACTGCAGTATGCTAACATGTTACCATATGTACAGGACAGAGATAATAACAGTAGTATTTATTTTCTTCCATACATTTTAAAGCTGCATTCATAATTTATTGGCCAATTTGGGATGAATAACAACCTGAAAAGACACTGACATACTTTGTTGTTGTTGTTATAGAGAATGATTGGATATTTACGAGAAATATTAGCATTCATATTCATGTGATCACTCACTCCCTTTTTGCTCAGTGTCGGTGTCCATCAACTAACAACATCTGGCTGGTTTGTCTCAAACTGTGTCGGTTTATCTGAGCTGTTTCATCTGAAAGTGACCGCCTGCTGCTGGAAACAAGGTTCATGGTCAGACTGAACCAAAAATGAAAGAAACCTTCACATTACCCAGAGTCATTTGATCCATTGTTGATACAAAATCATTGATTAGTATAGCTTGAATTTTCTCCAAACATGGCTGAAGTCCCTGAAGCACGTGCGTTACAAAGAAGCGAGCGTGGCCTCTAATGCAGGAGAGATGTAGGATGAATGCGTGGTGGGGGAGTAATAACGGAGGATTATTCTATAGTGTAGGGTCTGAAATCCACAAAGGAGGAGACGACGGATTTGAGGATTTTGTGTTTTTCTCTGCATGACACGAGTAAGCCAGCCTGTGTGAGAGAAAGGACAGATATGAACACAGTCAGAATCTCACTATCTAAATCTGAAAACTAGCTGATAAATGCGCCTGAAAACAGCCTGGTGAGCTCTACACCTCCCCCCCCCCTCTCCCTGTGCTCGTAGAACTAAATGAAGCCTTTGAACCTCTTCACAGTGATGGGAGCTGAATGCTCTATCAATGGCAGCATGCCGGAAACAAGCTACTGGCCCAGGAATCCAGATAAACATATAAGAGGCACTGGCCGTCGTCAACAGGCACATTCACAGGCAGACAATAGGGCTCTGATCAGAACAATGATTATGTGGGCCCTCTGCCGTCCTCTCATTGGCAGCCCACTTTCTCCATTCCTATCATTTTAATTAATTCTGTGATATTTCCAAAGTCTGGGCTGTATAGACCCCTAATGAGAAACCTCATCAAAAGACGCACAAGCCGGGCAATTTGAGCTGCGGCTGGCATGATAGTCCTCCAACCCCAATTACTTGCTTTTCTTCTTGATGCACGAGGTCCATAACCACAAAGAGCTCTGCTGGGGTTGGCTCCTGGTCACCAACAGTACACCTGTATTTGTGTGTTTCCTTTCTCTCTTTTCTTTTTTTCTTGAGGTAAATGCTTTTCTTCTTTCTTTCTTTCTTTTTTTACAGGTTTGCTTTTGTGTACTGATAGCCATCTCATTGACTTTAATCAGCCATCCATCAATGTGACAACGCTCTAAGAAGAAAGGTTTTCAGGCACTAGTTAATTAATCTGCCGGCTCTTGTCTGCCTGCACTGCTCAATCATGGAGTAAATAAAGGCAGTCAAGAATGTAATTGTTTGTTTTCTGTGCAGCGTTTGAAAATAAAAGAAGCACTTTTTCATCTGAAGGAGCTGTGAAAGTTGCCCTTTTCGCTTTCATTTGCCAAAGGTATCTCATAAAGCAAATGAGGCAGAGGTGTACACAAATGTCACGTTTCAGAATAACTTATTTTTCTACTTTTTTTTACTTCCTCTGATTGCAACCTCATGCAGGAAACAGAATACAAAAGTCCTGTTCTTGGTGATGTTAAACCCTTTTCTGGGCTGTTATTAGTTAAAAGTCATCAAATCCTGATCAGCTCAAAGTGAAAGGATAGTACAGTCATTATAACAGACAGCAGGAGTGCATAATGACTACGATGCTCATGGAGTATAATTACTACATAAGCAGCGATTCCCTCAGGAATTATTCTGCCCCATTTTATCTTTGATTGTAGTTTTTAATCAGTATTTGCAGTGAGGGAAGAGCTGTTTACACGCCTGTAGCAAAGTATTAATGTGCATGTGCTAACTCGATTGCTTTAACTGCCCTGGGAAAGCACAGATTGGGTACAGCGTGTGTAATGATTTCGGGAAACATTCTTTGTCATCTATTAACTTATGCCATCTTTTCAGTGATGGTAGTTTCTGTCTACAAATTCATGTTATTGTAACATATTACCAGCTGAGGTACAGGGGTATGAATGATCCGACACACACAGAGGAAATACAATTAATATATAGTATTTAGTTTACAGTAAACTAAGCATCTTCAGTTAAGACTCGAGGTAATAGTGCTTTATACTTTGCACACCAGTGTGCAGTTGGCACATGGAATGAAGTGTTTGCTTTTTCAAGAAATGTAAGATATTTTGTGTAAATGTTTTTTGCCTTTTGTGTGTGAGAGTTTTGTAAAAGAGGGCCCTGGTTTCAGAAATTGTATTATAGCAGTAAACTGTGAAGGAACTGTTCACTGAATAATAACTCTGAATCCTTTTGGGATTATAAACCTTAAGTAAGGAGACAGGACAGGAAGGTACAAGTGTATATATTTAATTCTTATATACGATATATATGTATATATATGTATATATATATTTTACTTGAATTACTTGATTTGAATCAGACACAGGGCCCAGCAACATGTACAATGCTTGACCTTTGTGTACACACTGATGAGGTTTTGTGCTGATCATTAAATTAAAACTTTTTCGCATTTGTTCCTAAAGTGAGATGAGGTTGAGAATAATTCCAGCGCTACCCTTATAGAGAGTTGTTTTTTGTACAAGTTGAGATCATATGTGTATTTTAATGTGGACAGGCTAGCTTTAAGGTCGAGTTCTGCATTACATTACAATAGCGTTTGTGTTGCCTTGCAATATGTTGCGTTACCTTGCAATACATGTTGCATTCCCTCTGATCCATAGAGAGAGGCTGAGCGGTAATGTAATACAGCATTGCGTGTTATGTAGTAGTTGTGACCTCAGCGTGAGTCGGTGCACCCTCACACGTGGCTCAGACGCAGGTCTGTGACAGATAACCAGCGGAGCTAGTCGGTCCCGTCCACACTGAGAGAGAGAGACTGTGACAGGCTGTGAATGGGATCGTGACTATGGCCATGGGACGACACAGCTGCAGCTGTGAATGCAGCAGCTTCGGCTGTTATTATTACGGCTGTGACACGTTCTTTTTTGCACACACATTAACTACATGCGGGGCTTGTGTGCGTGCGGGGAAATGACATGGTTGTGCTGTCTGAGCGTCGCATTGAAGCTATTGTATTCTTGAACTTCTGTTTTTTTAATGTAACACACGCGTCATATCTGATCGAAGAAGAAGCAGAGTTCACATCCTGTGTGGCTAAACGATTCTTTCTTTGCTAAGTAATCAGGATGCTTTTTGTATGTCACTTAAACAAATGTTTACAGATTGGCGTTAATTTGATGCCATTTTTTACTGCTATAGTTTATTATTGTTATTATTATTTCATTTTATTTATTTATTTTATTTTTTAATTTGTTCTTATTATATCGATTGGTTTTACTGTTTCATCTTTTGCATTGTTTTATCAGGGTTTAAATTTGTCTTGCTTTTGTTTGGCCTCACTGCTCACTCAGCTTTCTGTTATTTTGTCTTGCTTTGTCTATCAAAGCCCTCTGCAAACTCCATTTTAAAGGTGCTGTATAAATGAACTTGTTATTATTATTAATGTTAAAAGGAGCAGTAAAGATTAGTCACAGTACAGCTACCTTAGTCATGTTCGCTGCATCATAGATACAACCACAAATGCAGCCATAGTCCTATATCCACAGCCACAGCTTCCCCCAGCACAGCCAGGCAGAGCAGCTGCAGCTCTGCACAGTCAGAGGCTGTATATAGTCGCAGCTCGGCCTTTTGACAGGAGGAATGAACAATGAATGCATCATGTAGAGTATCACATCATCTCTCAGTCTGCAGTATCTCCAGTGTGTCCCTAAACTGGCAGTGTGTTATAACTGTAACAACAAACTATGATGAGAAGGGAACGCAAATGGTAATGCGAAGTGAACATTTATTGCGAGGTTGCACAAAAGTCTTTTCATCTAATTCTCATAATGCATAATGTTTAATCCAAATTTCCAAAGTAAATTTTTTATTCCAAACTTTCTTTTGAATTTCTCTGTGTTGGTAGCTCTACTTAACCTGACACGTCAGATGATCTGTTTACACAGAACCATCTGAGAAGCCGTCATTGGAAACGGTTCGGAAAAGGGCCGTCACTTTCAAAAAATACGTGGCAATGAAGAAATACTCTTCAGTTCTCATATAACTCATGATATTGCAGCATCTAAGCTAACCTCTTGAGGATCCCCCATTGTTGTTTAGAACAAAACAATCAACTCTCCGTGTTGTCACACACTCACATAAGCCACGCCCCTAGCTGCCTGTAGCTCCTCACAGGACTCTGATTGGTTAGGTCACTCGCTTGTCGGACACAAACGCATACTTGAAGCCTTGAAGATAAGATGTTTCATGTGCTATGTGATCTCGCTATTCTGGCATGATCTCATCACATCGCGAGAATCCAGCTGCCGTGCACGGTACAGTTCTCAAGGAACAGAATCATGGTCAGAATGTGATTTGTGATTTCATCACTTATTTTTAATAATTAAGCAAAACACTTTGAATCCGTTTAAATTGTATCTAAATCATGCCTTTTGGCTAGCAATAAAAGCTACAACAAATATATGAAGGAAAAGCTGGTTTAGCCTTAGTTTCTACACCAGCGTTTGCATGAAGGCCTTTTGACTTGTTGTCTGGAAAACTCCACACTCTGCATCAAACTGGGGCAGAAACACATAATAATAGTCGCCAACATGTCTGCAGGGCATTCTTAGGTTATTGTATGCACTCTCCAATTTGGGAAGCCACATTTGTAGGTATTACCACTGCGAAGAGTACACTACCGGCACAAGCTGCTGAGCAGTCTTACATCATCGAAGTAAAATGCTTGTTTGTTAGTGTTTTGTTTCATGGGTTCACAATAGACATTCTTATACGGCTGATTCTATGAATGACCTTTCTAATGAATCTACAGCACCAACACGGTAAATATTACTTATGTATTCATTTGAGTTGTATTAATTCATTTATTTTTACTTCATTTATTCAGAAAAGCATCAGTGGAATTTTAAAATATCCTTGTCAAAAGTGTCCCGGCAGTAATAACAATTTACAGACTTACAGCATAAAACAAATTTCATAAAGATGAATCAAAATGTAAGTGTAAAATCATCAATATATTTGCATACTTTTGTCAAATTAAAGACAAGCTAAAAGCCCCAAAATATGATAAATTCAAATAGTTTAATGAGACAAAAAATGCTTCCAGGCCATGTACCCCACTTTTGGGAATCTGTCAGGAGAAGGCAACTTAGAATCTGTGATTGCATTTTACCTCTTGGACCCATTTAGTACATGTGTTACATTCTGACAAGTTATTACATGATGTGTCAGACCGTCTGACAGCCCGTTGGGCTTCTGGATTCCAGCAGCTGCTGGAGTAGCTAATGGAATGCAGAGGTGTCCCTGAGTGGAAGTCACTGGTTCGATTCAGCCAGACAAAAGCCATGTACACAGAGCTGTTTCTCCTGCAGAGAGCGAGGGATCTGTGAACTGTAACACATGCACAGTCCTTCCCTAGCACACGCTCTCCACTCCCACTCTGACTGAAACCAAACACTGAATCCAAGCCACACAGATCTAATCAAGCACACAAGACCAGTAATGACTTTCCAACGAGAGGGATTATAGATTCAGGGTCACCGGCAAATCTAAATATAATGGCAAAGTGTTCAAATGTGAAGGATGTAAAAAGTTCAAAGTAAACCTGGAGGCTGATATCAGGCAGAGTGTGAAATATATAGCACAGGGGTGTTCCCTGCAACGATGTTCAAATCTGTGATTATGGACAGATAATGGACAGATTCCATCTTTTTTGTTGATGTATTGTCTGATGGACAGAATGTCCCTTACAGTTAGCGTTGGTAATTTCCTTTAAATTATGTTTTTATTATATTTGTTAAAATTTACATCCCAACAGCAATCAACAAATCAAATGTTCTGATAAGAAAAAGAGAAAAATCTGGTTTCTGTGGCTGTCACAGGACTGTAATAAGGAATCTAATGATTGGATGCTCTATCTGCCTGTCTTCCTGTCTGCACACTCTCACACTGATGTGCTCATGATTTTGGTGAACTGAATGTATCTGTTTGCAACTAATGAGCGTGAAGGCTCTCGCACTGTGACCGGCAGGCTAGTGCAGTCAAAGGAGCAGAGACAGACATCCGCCACTGTCTATTTCTTCACCTCCAAAGTCTCAAAAATTAATTTGACGAGCCAGCGAGTGTTAACCCTAGTTTATACTCGCAGTAGTGAGGCGCATGCGCCAGAAAATGACGTAATCACAGCCAGTGCGGGTTGCACTTGGTTGTGCACTTGTGAATTTTTGTAACTTGGCACGCGATCAGAGCTTTTCAGACGTGACTGTCACAAATAGTTCACTGATAAAAGCACTATTTACATGTCTTGGGATTATACAACCAAGGACAATTGGTTTGGTCGGGGCTGTGGCTGCCGTGAGTTGCCGTACCTGGTCCCTCAAAGTGGTGAAAATCTGGTTCTGATTCGCCAGGTTGTGGCGAACCTCGGCGGTGTTGGTGACCACCATGGTCTCGGTTCGCTGCATCGCTCTCTCGATCGCCTCGAGCCGGGCCCATGCCATGGTGCCGTCTGCTGGATCCATTTACAATTTGAGTAAATATTTTGCAGCCAAATCAGATTGTTTACAGAATATTCAACCTTCATAATGCTTTTAATACTGAGTTTACAGTTAATTACAATCCCTTCTCAGCATTGTGGAGGTTGGTTCATGGCTTTTTGCCAGTAACACTCGTCTTTTTGATTCTTCACAGTTGATTTTGTTTGTACGCCCTCTGGCGTTTCAGAGAATAATGCAACAACAGCTCTTAATAAATGCCTCTGTTCGTGCTCAGAGCCCGAAGGTGCCAAGTGCGAGTATAAACAAAGCTTTAAGCAGTTCAGCGCGTGTAGGGAGGGTGGAGCTCACGATCATCACAGCCCTCTGCTCGCGGGACCACACTAGTGCCCGCTGAGCAGAAATGTTCCTTCACGAGGATGCTGTCCCGCGTATGCGCTCGTATCACGTGCACTTGCCTGGTTTGTATGTGCGTTTGTAACGGGTGTAGTAAGGACCCAGGAGCAGTAAGACAAACACCAGGGATAGTTTGAATCAAAGCTTTATTTTCTTCGGCACACACAACAGGTAGAACATTCACAGGAAACCAGCGGCAGGTTCTCGTGGTCGGAGACAGAAGGCTGAGTGAGTTACCGGGACAGAGGCAGGGTAGTCCAGAATCAGTCCAAGGGGGTTCGCGGGAAAGTCTTGCATGGAAGCGGAGAACAATCTGGCAGTGAGTGTGTGTGAGGCAGGGGTTTAAATAGTGGAGGAAGCAGAGTGAGCAGGTGAGAGTAATGAGCTGATGACGTGAGTGTGACTGGCAGGTGCACTGAATGAACTGATTAGGTGAGTGAGAGGTGGGAAAAAAACGGATAGTAGTGGCAGAGCTGTGACAGAAACCCCCCTCAAGGGACGGCTCCGTAAGTCCCAAAAACAAAACGTCTCCAGTGTTTCCCCTAGGTTTACAGCTTTGGGGGGGGGGGGGGGGGGGGGCACAGGGCATGCAGGCACAGGGCTGCACACTTGGGCTCTTTCCTGTACTTAGCGAAGCGCGCTCTCTGTCCGCTGGCTCACCTGTGTTTGCGTGCACGTGTCTGTGCGCGCGCATCGGGGCGGAACTCCGCCGTGACGGAGAGCAGAGGAGAATTGTTAACGCGCGACCATGTAGAGACAGAAATGACATGCCGTCGTGTCAATAAGATAAATAATATAAGGCTGTTTAGTTTGTTTAATAAAAGAACAAGGTATAGACCTGTTCTATAGGAAAGGTAACCTGAAATGACTTCTGTTGTGATCTGGCTCTATATAGAAAACAAAATTAACTAACTTAAGGGGGGGCGGAGGGTGCCGTTGGGGGGGACGGGGCGCCGCCCTAATACAATGGTAGGGGGGGGGTTAGAACTCCTCCGAGGCCGCAGAGTCAGAGTCCACAGCCGGGTGGGTGGAGGGGTTCTGGTGGTGGGGTTCCTTGGGCCCGGAGGAAGGGCCCTCATAGTCCGCACCGGGAACCTGCTGGGTGTTCCTGGCAGTCGTCTTGGTCCTAGGCAGTTGTTCTGGGTGCTGCCAATGAAACCTGGCGATGAGTCGGGGGTCGCAGATGTTCCGAGCCGGAACCCATTGCCTCTCCTCCGGACCGTATCACTCCCAGTCGACCATGTACTGAAGCCCTCGTCCCCAGCGGCGGGAGCACAGCAGGCGATGAACCTTGTAGACCGGACCTCCTTCGATGAGGCAAGGAGGCAGAGCAGCCGGCACCAAGGGACTCTCCCGGACAGGTTTGACCTTGGATACATGGAATGTGGGGTGGATGCGCATGGATTTGGGGAGCTTGAGCCTTACTGCCCCCGGGTTGATGATCCTCTCAATCTCGAAAGGCCCGATGAACCTTGGACCCAGCTTCTTGGACTCCACCCGCAAAGGTAGGTCCCGGGTTGACAACCACACCCTCTGACCCACCTGGTAGATGGGGGCTGGAGTGCGGTGTCGGTTAGCCGCTGTAGCATAGCGGTCCGCAGACCGGAGCAGGGTTGCTCGGGCCCTAGCCCAGGTCTGGTGGCAGCGGCGGATGAATGTCTGGACAGACGGGCAGGAAACCTCCTTTTCTAATGTGGGGAACAGAGGTGGCTGGAACCCATAAGCACACTGAAAAGGTGATAAGCCTGTGGCGGAGCTGGTCAGGGTGTTATGAGCATACTCCACCCACATCAACTGGCGGGACCAGGAGGCAGGATTCTGGGAGACCATGCAGCGGAGGGCTGTTTCCATCTCCTGATTCTTCCTCTCCGTCTGACCATTGGATTGAGGGTGAAACCCCGAGGACAGACTGACAGTGGCTCCCAGCAGAGTGCAGAATTCTTTCCAGAAGATGGAGGTGAACTGAGGACCTCGGTCGGAGACAACATCGACTGGAATCCCATGCAGGCAGAAGATATGCAGGGAGATGAGTTCTGCCATCTCCTTAGCAGATGGGAGTTTGGGTAGAGGAATAAAATGGGCCAGTTTGCTGAATCTGTTGACCACGGTCAGAATGGCGGTGTGGCCCTCAGATGGTGGTAGTCTGGTGAAAAAGTCCAGGGAGATGTGGGACCACGGACGATGAGGCACTGGGAGAGGCTGCAAGAGGCCAGCCGGAGCCTGGTGAGAAGGTTTATGTTGGTTGCACACTGGGCAGGCGTTGATGAATTCCCTGGTGTCCTCGTTGAGTAAGACCCACCAGAAGCGCTGCTGCAGGACGTCCTGGGTCCTCTGGATGCCCGGGTGGCAGGTAAGTCGAGCGGAGTGTGCCCACTGGAGGACGTCGGACCGAAGGGCCTGGGGGACGAACAGGCGGTCGGGAGGGCACGTGCTGTGACCGGCTTGACCCTCACCGATTCCTCAACCTCCCAGGTGTGGACGGCTAATTGTCAGGAGGCAGGGAGGATGGACGAGGAGCCAGAGGTAGGTTCTTCCTCCCCCTGGAACTGACGGGACAGGGCATCAGGCTTGACATTGCGGGACCCGGGGCGATAGGAGAGTGTGAAGTGGAACTGGGTGAAGAATAACGACCACCTGGCCTGTCGGGAATTGAGTCTCTTGGCTGTGCGGATGTACTCAAGGTTCTTATGGTCGGTCCAAACCAGGAATGGGAGCTTGGTCCCCTCCAACCAATGACGCCACTCCTCCAGGGCCAGCTTCACTGCTAGTAGTTCTCGGTTACCAATGTCATAGTTTCTCTCGGCGGGGGAAAGCCGACGCGAGAAAAAGGCGCAGGCATGGAGCTTTTGGTCAGTGGCCGAGCGCTGAGACAGAACACCCCCAACCCCTATGTCGGAGGCATCCACATCCACCACAAATTGTCTTTCCGGCTCCGGGACTTGGAGGATGGGTGCTGAGGTGAACCTGGACTTCAGGTTCTGGAAGGCCTCTTCGGCTGAAGAAGTCCATAGGAAAGGGATTTTGGAGGAGGTGAGGGCAGTGAGTGGAGAAGCGACAGCGCTGTAATTCCTGATGAACCTCCTATAGAAATTGGCAAACCCCAGGAAACATTGAAGCCATTTGTGGGAGTTTGGGACAGGCCAGGTATTGACGGCAGCAACCTTAGCGGGATCCATCTGGATGCTGCCCTGGGAAACGATATATCCCAGGAATGAAACCGTGGGAATGTGAAACTCGCACTTCTCCGCCTTCACAAACAGGGAGTTCTCCAGTAGGCGTTGAAGCACGGACTGGACGTGGTGCACATGTTCCTCTTGATTCTTGGAGAAGATCAATATGTCATCGAGGTAGACGAATACATGCCGGTCCAACATGTCCCGGAGCACGTCGTTGACCAGGGCCTGGAAGATGGCGGGGGCGTTGGTTAAGCCAAAGGGCATCACAAGGTACTCGTAATGTCCCTTAGGTGTGTTGAATGCCGTCTTCCACTCATCTCTGATCCGAACCAAGTGAAAGGCGTTGCGGAGGTTGAGCTTGGAGAAGATAGTTGCTCCTTGAAGTAACTCGAAGGCCGTCGCGATGAGTGGCAGGGGGTACCGGTTCTTAACAGTGATCTCGTTTAAGCCCCGGTAGGCGATGCAGGGTCTGAGAGTGTTGTCCTTCTTCTGCACGAAGAAAAATCCAGCCCCTGCGGGAGAGGACGAGGGGCGTATGAGACCGGAAGCCAGGGCGTCGTTAACATACTTGTCCATCGCCTCTCTTTCAGGAGCGGACAGGGAATAAATGCGCCCCTTAGGTGGGAACATCCCAGGATGGAGGTCGATGGCACAATCATAAGGACGGTGGGGAGGCAAAAACATGGCCTTGGATTTGCTGAAAACCTCCTTAAAGTCCAAGTATTCAGCAGGAACCCCCGAAAGTTCAGGCGTGGAATTGGTGAGCGAGGCGCCTCGTGGTACGGCGGCTTGCTTCAAGCAGACTAGATGGCAGGACCGGCTCCAACCCCGAAAAGCCCCCGTAGTTCAGTCGATGTGAGGATTGTGTTGACGCAGCCAGGGGTATCCCAGAATGAGGGGGATGCGAGGGGTTTGCAGGATGTGGACCGGAACGGTTTGGTGCATCACCGTCCCCAGAAGATGACCGTCCAGGGCGCTGGCTGGAACAGACTGGGGAAGAGGTATCCGGTCGATCCCCAACTGAGTAACGAGTTCCTCGTCCATAAAGTACGCGTCTGCTCCGGAATCCAGGAAGGTGGAAATAGTATGGGAGCCCCCGGTTAGTAGTAGCTGGGCGTGGAAAAGTGGTCGTTGACAGACGGAGGGTCGGGAAACTGCTCGGCTCACCAGTACTCACTTATTTACTGGTGAGCCCGAGGCTTTTAACAGACAATGGTGAGCAAAATGACCCGCCTGGCCACAGTACATACAGAGATTTCCCCGTTGGCGCCGCTCATGTTCCTCCGTAGATAGTCCAGTACGTCCCACTTGCATGGGTTCGCTCTCTTAATGAAGCGGCTGCATGTACTCCGGAGCTGTAACACGAGGAAAGTGAGAAGGATGCCCCTGGCTTGACTGTTCCCGGCGCCTTGCCAGCCGTCTGACCTGGATGCGGCGATCCACTCTGGAGGTTGCCTCGATAAGTCCGTCCAGAGATGTGGGTAGCTGGAACGCGATGAGTTCATACTTGACGTAATCAGCTAGCCCGAGCAGATATGCGTCACACTGGGCGTCCATGTTCCATGAACTTAATGGTGCCTGGGTCCGGAAATCAATGGCATAGTCCGTGACAGATCGGTGGCCCTGCTGGAGCCTCATTAGCCCTCCGGTGACGTCCGGTCCCATGGACACAACTCCGAAAACCTTGCATAGTTCGGCGGAGAAGGACTGGAAGGAAGCACAGGCAGGAGTACGATGATCTCATTCCGCCGTTCCCCACAGGCGAGCTCTCCCCATCAGGTGGTTGATGGTAAACGCCACCCTGGCATCTTCTGACGCGAAGGTGCGGGGCTGCAATGCAAACAGGATGGAACGGTTTGTCAGGAATGCGTTGCAACCCTCAGGATCCCCAGCGTAACGTTCAGGCTCCCCCATCCAGGGTTCCGAGACCGCCGTAGAAACTGCTGGATCCGTTCCTGAGGGGACCGGAGCAGGTGGCGGCGCTGCCGGAGCAGGTGGCGGCGCTGCCGCCGCGTTGGTCGGGGCTGTGGCTGCCGTGAGTTGCCGTGCCTGGTCCCTCAAAGTGGTGAAAATCTGGTTCTGATTCGCCAGGTTGTGGCGAACCTCGGCGGTATTGGTGACCACCATGGTCTCGGTTCGCTGCATCACTCTCTCGATCGCCTCGAGCCGGGCCCATGCCGTGGTGCCGTCCGCTGGATCCATGTTATGGCCAGATCGTACTGTAACGGGTGTAGTAAGGACCTAGGAGCAGTACGACAAACACCAGGGATAGTTTGAATCAAAGCTTTATTTTATTCGGCACACACAACAGGTAGAACATTCACAGGAAACCAGCGGCAGGTTCTCGTGGTCGGGGACAGAAGGCTGAGTGAGTTACCGGGACAGAGGCAAGGCGGGGTAGTCCAGAACAGGCAGGGTCGGTAACGGGGAATCAGTCCAAGGGGGTACGCGGGAAAGTCTTGCATGGAAGCGGAGAATGATCTGGCAGTTTATGTGTGTGAGGCAGGGGTTTAAATAGTGGAGGAAGCAGAGTGAGCAGGTGAGAGTAATGAGCTGATGAGGTGAGTGTGACTGGCAGGTGCACTGAATGAACTGATTAGGTGAGTGAGAGGTGGGAAAAAAAACGGATAGTAGTGGCAGAGCTGTGTCAGCGTTGGGTTAGAGACCAGTTCCAAGTTATTTATTATCGTATGCACACCAATTACAAGGAAGCTGTTGCAATGAAAATCTTGGATAAATAATAAAGTTATTTTAAAACAAAGTAATATTAAGTTGTTGTAGACAGTTTTTCAAACGGATGAACTGAATATAAAGAGGAATGTAGTAATATGTGTGAATGGTTAAGTGTCATAGAGAAGCTCAAGAGTTCAAAAGCCTCATGGCCTGTTTAATGAAGCTGTCCCTGAGTCATGGTGGTGAGGGACCGGTTGCTGAAAATAAGTGATTAAATGCTAAACGCCAGAGCATCTGACCGGTTTGAGGCCTGACAGGACGTCTGTCAGTGTTGCTGACTTGGTGACTTTCTCCTTAAATTTAGTTATTTTTAGTTAATGCTGCCGCTAATGTCACTGGAGAAGAGTTGTCAACAGGTTTTTCAGTTGGATATATACAGTATATATACACATTTGAAATCTATCTTACTCTAGGTAGTTTCCCAATACTATACCAACCTTAGCTTTAAAGTCCCCACCACTTTTTCTCAGAATCATTTAGTCCAGTCAGAACACACAGACATACTGCAGGAATCAGTGCAATGCACTCCTTTCAGGGATATTTTCCAAATGTGTACCAAGAAAAACGTCAATGAATCTTCTTGGAAATCATACAAACAAGTACAAACTGAAATTGTTAGCAACAATGTAGCATGGCGTTCCGTGGTCCAAGGGTTAAGAGTTTCACATTCAGACATCACGACTAGATTTGTTGTGCGGCGGTGGATAAGGCTTGACTGACGTTGCACAGGTGTTAGTTTTACCTCATGATGTGATATTGAAATCTGGCCCCTTGAGCATTTGACAGTGGGAAGGAAATAAACAAGTTGAATGTGAATGGTCAAGAGAGTTTTTTTTTTCAGCAATAGCTTTCTCTTTTTGGACATTTTAGACCTACTAGGGAACAAACAAAGCATGCTTTATTAGTTCTCTTAAGTTATCTTGTGACCAGGTATACGCAGCAGTAGAAAACAGTTCAACACAGAGAGTGAGGCAGATTATTTGTTGCAAATCGTGATGAGCAACAACGTCCAGTATACAGATACTAATACAGATTGTCGCCCAACCATTCAATCTGCCTTCACCTATATTTTTTATAATAATAATTTATATATATATAATAATCGTATATAAATCTCTTTACATAACTGGTGCGCTCAAAAGAAACACCAAACCGCTACTTTAGATTATTTTTATTATATATCCACAACAAACACCAACATTTTTCTAATTAAATTTGCAATGTTGGAAAAGTGCAACAATGAACAACTATTACAATCACTGAAAGAAAGAAATAGGCTTTTGTACGGTTTTGTGCTAATGGAAAGCTCACACATGAAAAGACAATTACATGCTTAAGTTACGAAAAGGAAGAGAAGTGAATTCATTTGTAATTAGATCTTTAGAGCATGCAACGGCAACTCTAACCTTAGTTTGCTTACTCTCTCATTTGACTGAAGATCCCAACATCATTCCTTTGAATGTGTGTCGCTAATACTGGCAAACCTTTTGCACATTTGTATCTCATTACTAAAACTGCATTGGACTAGATAACTTTTAAATCAGGTGCGTAGACTGTGTTATAACCCTGTGTAATTCAAATTATTTTTGAGAATTAACCTGTGACTAATGACATTCTAAAATGCTCTCTACACTATAGAAATTAGAATGAGCTGATTTATCAGACAACATGCGTGGATAATCAAGCGGTTAACAGCTATTTATAGCACACACGGATGCAAATAAACATTTATTTTGCGTTATAATTTCATTGTTCCTTTTCTTTCCCAAAGTGAGGTGAGGTGAGGTAGTGTCTCTTCCTCAGCTCACTTTCCAAACACTTTTAATTATAAAGTGCTTTGCTGCGTCGCTTTGCAGGCCCCCGTCCTCTCCACACATCGGCCGGCATCCTCAACGAGGCAGGAAATTGAAAGAAGGAGACGGAATCAGCCACAAAGCTGACGGAGGATGAGCTGCCGACCACAATTACCCCAAGTGCTATTCAAATGGCACCACCTCTCTTTATGGACAGTTAAGAATACCCATGCTCTCTAATGTGCTCTCTCAGCGCCAGCAATGTTCCTATCCACTGGTCATATTCAGACACACTGCTGCAGCTCACGCACAATGGCTGCTTAATAGCCAGGTACTTAAAGACACTACATCAGTACCTGCATGCTGCTGCTGAGCTTTATAGCTCATCGTCTAGTCCGTGAATGTTCCAGCAAGACACTGTAACAAATGTGTGCTTTGCTTATCAGTCTTTTTCTCTAAATCCACTTTAGATTTCTAAATGAATGTATAGATAGATAAATTATCATGAATGCAATGAGATCACATGATGAAATTAATTCATCTTTGACTTGATTATTCTACAATGTATTAGGGCCATTGTTAGTAGAACAACACAACAGATAAACAGAATGTGTAATATCAAAGATTATAGAGTCAAATGTTTGCTAGAAAAAAAACAGGAACAGGTACTGGTGGATGGATAAACTGTTGTTTATTAAAAAATAGCTACAACATATAACTCCCTCTAAACCCACAAATATGTTATTGATTGCATTATGGGAAATATGACATTTTGTGTCTCTTGCTCTCATCCTCCAACTTTATGGAATATTAAAATATGTGCCATGCCATACTGGTCAATGTTGTATTAGTGCTACCTACAAACCATGGACTTAATGTTGTGTCATAAGAAACCTCCCACAGACCTACGTCTTTATGCTGTTGTGGAGAAGAAGAAACCAGGTTTGGATGAGAATGAGTCCCTCCCTGTAACTGCACAGTCACTCAAGGTCAAGAGTGGAGGCTCAAAAAAGACAGATTCCTCCCCAAGTGCGATAAGCCTCGGGGCAGGCACACACGTATTTCAGACGTTTTCTGATCATAATCGTCGACACTATACGGTGGCCAGGGGGAAGTGATTAAAGCACTTTGTCTTCAGTCATACCTACCTCGTCCAATCCTCGTCTCTGATCCCTATCTGAACCTTACTGCTGTTTGCCCAGACGATGCAGGGAACATCTCTGTCTCCCTCCATCTCAGGCCTTGATTCAAAACCCTGAATACAAATCAAATGCCTGAGAAAAACATAAAACAAATATATAAAAAATAATAAATACAGTTAAGACTCAGCAGACTTTAGTTTGAGTCTGTCATGTTGATTCCTGGGCAGAGGGGTGCTGGAGTAAAATAATCAAAACTATAACTGAAGAGTGTTGTAGGATGTTTTACATGGAGTGTGCAAACGAATATTTATTTAACAAACAACACAGGAAACTCACAGGACATAACAGGGGATCCACGGACAAGACAGGAGACGAAGGGGATAATCCAGCAGGAACGGGCAGGCAGACGGGAAAACCGGGAACAGGACGGGAAAACCGGGCAGGTAGGCATGAAGCACATGGGGGAAGCACATGGGGTACATTGCATGTGTTGTAATTTTGTTATGCTGTTCAACACTTGACATCTATTGCACTTCTGTCCATCCTGGGAGAGGGATCCCTCCTCTGTTGCTCTCCCTAAGGTCTCTTCCTCTTTTCTCCCCGTTAAAGGTTTTTTTGGGGGAGTTTTTCCTGTTCCGATGTGAGGGTTCCGGGACAAGATGATGTCATGTGTACATATTGTAAAGCCCTCTGAGGAGAATTTGTGATTTTGGGCTATACTAAATAAATTTGAATTGAATTGAATGGGGTAATGATCTGGCGACGAGTGACTGAGAGGCAGGAGTTTAAGTAGTGACTGAAACAGGTGAGCAGGTGAGAGTAGTGAGCTTGATGAGGTGAGAGTGGAAGACAGGTGCGCTGAATGAGGGAGTGCTTGATTACTAACCAGAGACAGGTGAAGGGAGTGCAGACAGGTAGAGTGAGGAGCTACAAAAAGACACAGAACACAGGAGGCAAAGCCTAATCGTGACAATATTATAAAAAATATTATTATTTTAATTATTTAATCATTATTTAATCATTTATTCACTTGTTATAAGTTAATCGCACCCCAATATACAAAAGTGTACGTTCAGACTGAATGTGAAGCAAAATACTCACTCAGGTCAATTGAACTGTTTCTAAAGTTGTATTCAGCGACGAGAACATTCTTTTGTTCAGATGTTTAACTGACTGTAATCATTATTAGTCAACTGTAGTCTGTAAACTAACAAAACAGTTGTTTAACCAGAACCCTCATCTTTGCCGAGCCATATCCAAGTAGTTTTTGTTGCTAAACCTTAACCACAGAGGTGGAAGACCAGGAAACATTCATTATGAACATTCATATTCATATGAGTCATGTTTTGTTTTTTTAAGGCCCTTTAGAAACAATGTCATCCTGGGTCGGTTGCAATGCTAATATGGCTCATTTTAAAACACTTTTAATGGAGTTTGGCCTCTTAGGAGCACTGGGATAAGCTGTAAAAACAACAGTGACACATTAACACCTCATAAAGTTGTTATGGAGAGCATGTTAGCAAGAAAAACAGCTGGAAACATGGTTGATGAGAGTGCTGAGACTGAAGGGTCAGGTGATAATTTACTTGTTGTGACCCCTTTCAAAATACACATTCCCAACTTATTGACTAGCACAGCTTTAACATTATGAGAAGAAGCATATTGTGTTGTTTCATTTTGGGTCTTGATGCTGAACTGTGTGGGTTTTCCGTTCAGAGGAACTCTTCAACGGACACGTCTCTTTCCTCTTAGCTCTGTAGGTAAATGAAGTTTAATCGTACCGTGTTACATTTACATTTTCAACTTGTTTGTTTGTTTTGTGTCCACTAGCGTTGCTCCTTTGATTTTCTGAGCAATCTGCATTTTGGGTTGACTATAGTCCGAACACCTTTTTAGAGGTAACAAACCATATATGGCTATTTGTCAAGAAGTCTTGGTCTGGTCCAAAGCATTGACATGTAAGTGACATGGTGTGTATGACAAGATACATCTTGTAAATATGTTAGCTCTAGAGGTATGGCTATTTTGACCCTTTGAGAGAGCACCCAAACCCAGATGACTTGGAACATGTATGTGTACAGATTGTAAAGCCCTCTGAGGCAAATTAAAAATGTGTGATTTTGGGCTTTACAAAATAAATTGAATTGAATTGAAGTGTTTCGCCTTGCTAATGCTATTTTGTTAGTTTTTTGGTGCAGATCAGGTCAGAAGTGGTGATTGAGAAAGATCTTTTTTTTTCTATACATTATTTTTGAAGGAAAATCTCACTCATTGTGCCTTCAACTAAATGAAGTGGACAAGAACTGCCAGTCTTTGAACTCAAATATTACAGAAAACATCCCCATAGTTGGACTCTTAAGGCAAAATCCTGTGAAATTAAGTATCAGGTTGACCTAGAAAGAGAAAGACTAGACCAAAACTACAGAAAAGTACTGACTCCTTCTGTATATAGTATGTGTGCTTTTAGAATCCAAGCAGAGGTCACTGTTAAGATTTGGCTGTGTTGCATTTGGGATAGCTACTTGAAAATCAGGGATGTTCCGTGTAGTAGTTTTTCTAAGGGCATAGAAGATCAAATACTTGGAGCAGAGGTACAAAGCATTATAGGGGTTTGAACTCATCTCAGGGGAGCGTGGTTGATTTGAAATGATAAAAATATATCAAAGTTTGAGGTGTGAGCCAAGCAGCAAGAAGAACAAGGCTCAGGAAGGAGTGTGAGTTTTGGGTCAGAGGACCTTTGAAACAGACATACAGATTCTACAAAACCCTGGATAATGCACCGTGTGGTTAAGGTCAGGCAACTCAAAACATTTGGTTAAGGTCAGGAGAGGGAAACATTATTTGCCAGACTGTGACAGGATGCGACATATATGCATCATTTTATTTCCACCTTGCTAAAAGGAGGGCACACTGCTGCATTTACAATGAAGTCATTGGACATCGTGTGCATTTGACTCATCCGATACTGGCTGGTGAAACATTAGCTTGGATGCTCTCAAATAGGCTGCAGGGATGTAGTTAGTGTCTCTATTAGGATGCATTAGCTTGACGCTCTACATTGCTCTACAAAAGTGTGAGTTGAAGTGATTACTTTGTTGAACAAAACAAACACAGTGCAGACTGGAAAAGTGAGCAGGTGACCAATTAATACGAATTATTGAAGTCCACTCCAAATGATATATGATGGGTTTCTTGTTGTATGGAACATCATAAAGGTAGACAAGTGGGTCTCAAAACATCTAACTTTGACCCAGGAGGCCGCTGTTCGTGTCCAGTATGAAAACCAGAAGTCAATGCTGACTTATTTTTCACATAACATCCGTACTTTAGTAACACCACTTCCGATATTTTAACGACAGCCTTTTCCAAAACCTAACCAAGTGTCTTACCTAAACACTGCAGGGGCTTGTGCAGGTGCACTGATCGCTCGTGTTGGACATTCGTAGGAAAATGCACAGAAAATAACAAAATAACTCTTTTCAAGATATTTTACAAACCATTGTATAGAAAAGATGATTAGTCACATCCTGAAACTGATTTATTTTCCATTTTTTATAACGATTTTGGAAAGCACAGACAAATGATGTTGTCCTGTCAATAGAGAAAACACCTCTATGTGTCATTCTTGACAGTATTGGAGAAACAAATTCCTTAATTTGGAGGACTTGTTGCAATCAGCTTGTCTGTTCAAAGCCTGTTAACGCTGTAAGTGATACAGCAAACAGGGCATTCTTTTACTAGTAAAAAGCATTTCCAACTTTTTATAAAAGCAAATGCCGTCACTATTTGTTTTCCTTTTGGCACATGCTTTATCCTCCAAAGCTCAACATGCACAGCTGTTTATTTTATGCCATTGCCATGATGGCTGTTTAGAATGAGCAATAAAAAATGTAGCTGGAAGGTAAAATAGCAACATTCCCCCAGTGTTCCACTGGTGCACATGTGGCATTAAGTTAGTGAGTCCTTTATGTCACAGCATGCTATGACGATGTGTAAAAGTTCATATAGGGATCAGTTCAATTGGCCCTGGAAGCTAAGTGCTGTGCTCCGCTCTCTCTGCTGGCGTGCTGCTGGTAATTGATCTGGCAGCACTACTAACCATCTGGGCTCCAGTCTCATCAAACACAGCGGAAAAGACTTACCCTGCACCACCTCAGATCTGTTTGGACGGGCTGGATGGATCTGCATGGCCAGTGTGCACAGAGCCAGCCCTGCCTGTCTCTGTGCACACTGCACTAACCAAAGAACCAACATGGTTACAGACAACTGCCTCTAGGAGAGTTTGGTACTTCTGCTGCAGGCAAAGAAAAACAGTGTGCTTACTTAAAGGCTCCGGAAATAACAATTTCAGATTCACTTTCTGACTGTTGGCGATATGGTCTGACATTGATATCATTTTCTATCAAAGTTAGAAATATTCAACGCTTGACACATAAGAGGGTGTTTGTTTTCCTGAATTTAACTTTATTTTGTCTGTTACTTATTTATTTAATGTTTTAAATGACTAAAAGGATTTGGTTTCATAACAAAACAAAGAGCTTGCATTGGTTAGTAGAGACAGGATGTATACTTCCAAATATAGAGACAATGGGAAAGAATCCAGCAAAAACACTATGAAATGATGAAGTAAAGACTGAGATCAAGTTTCTGGCTAAATATGCAGGCCTAATCAAACAGATGACGTCGTATCTATCAAAGGTGGATGAGTATGTTTACTCAAGTAACAGCTAACAGCTCTGATGGAACATTTCCAATACCTTTTCCCACTTTATATTATGCACTGCACTAAATGTGCACCCCAGAAAGAAGCCCAGCAAAAAGCCAGAGGCTATCAGCTGAGAGAGTGTCCTTGGTTCTACATGTCCGCTTGTGTTTGGGCAGGAGTGCGGGCTGGAAATGGCAGCAGGGAAGTGGAAGCTGTCTGCTCAATGAGAGCGACTGTCTGCTCCAATCTGCAGCGGGCACACACGCTCTGCAGCGGCCTGGTTAAGGGAGGCCGGCCTGCCAGAATGAAAGGTAATCTCCGTTATCACTTTCAATAGCCCCGGCAGTGGGTCTGTATCTCGTATGTAGAGGGTCTGTATCCTGCCTTCACAGCGGATTAGGACTGTGTTCTCCTCAGAGGAGAAGTGACAGAGGAGAAGTCAATCTTGAGGGAAACCTCACTTTCTGGGTGCCTGTCCCGTCGATCTCTGGCTCGGACTTTCTTCCACCACCACTGTTTTCAACTGGTCCACATTTTAACAAACAACCCACAAGTGTTTTGCATACATAAATGTCTGTCTTACTTTTCTCAGTTTAAAGTAGAGCTATTACAAATTGGCTCTTACCTCTGCCCATCTTTTTTTTATTTTTTTGGTTTAGTTGACACAAAAAGAAAGGTGTATGATCAAATGTATTGCTGTTTGTTAGTGGACAGACATTAAGTACAACATGCAAGCACAGGTTATTCGGTGTCATCAGGACCTCTGCAAGAAGCAATTAATGAGCCTACGAGAAACAAACCCATAAGAGAAGATGCAAAACTTTGGACGGATAATCTCTGAGGCATAACATAAGAAAATAATGTTTACCAGATTCATCATCTTGGTTTAGTGTGTTAGCACACAGCATACAGCTGAGCCTGATGGACTGATTTGTACATATAGACTGTATATAGATAAGTGGACATTGCCGTTGTGACGTCACCCATTAGTATGTGGACTACCGTTTTGAAGTTTTCACTTTTGCTGACGCCATCTTTTTGGGACAAGAAGTGACCATATTTGGGTGGCAGGGTGGAGGCCCATGGATGTATGAAGAGGAAGGCCAGCCCCGACAGGGCCAGGTACTGTTAGCAGCTTACGCTAGCACTAGCTAGCATCCGTATTTCACATTAATTGTGATATGAATTGGGATGCCCATTTTGTCAGATGAAAAAAAAATGTGCCTCCTGGAACTCCGTAGTCTTTTTAATAGGCCTACAACAGAACGCTGACCGCTGTGTCACTCAAAGCGACACGCCCTTAGTTATGCAAAACATTTTCCTTAATATGATTTAAATAGGTGACTTTGAATGAAAATCCATGATTTTCATTTCTAATTTCTCCAGAAAAAAAAACCTTTTTGTCACCCGCCCGTATTTAGTTCATTTTTACCTGTGCCTGTACTCAGGGATGTATATAATAGTATTATCATATTATATGCCATAGCACAACATTTAACCAAGAGGTATATACTGTGGTATTAATGATGGCGTTGATGAACACATTCAAACAGAGCAGTGGGCTCATTTTTCAGGCTGTGAAAGTTCTGCGTCTAAGCAGTTCTTCTTCTCAGGTTTTATCTGTAGCGGCAGCGTGGCCTCTGTTGGTGATGCAGTCTTCATTCCAGTCAAGGTCAACCTGCAGATGTAGTGGACTCACTCACTGTCCATCTTCCAGGAAATAAAGAAAAAAAACACCGAAATAGGCTCTTTAACTTAGGCTCCTAAATAAGAAAAAGCAACGCAACGAGAGGAGGAAGGAGACAGCGAATCAGTGTAGCGTTGGCGACTCGCTGCCTTGTCTCTCATCTCCGAGTGACAGCGCAGAGTAATGACTGGTAATGCCTCACTGTGATTACCCAATGTCATTTTTCTTCTTCCCTGCATTCACACTCCGCGAGAATGTTTTATCTCGGCGCTACAGCAGTGTGTGTGTGAGTGTGTGATTGAGTAGGCGAGCGAATGAATGAGTGAGGGAGTGAGTGAGTGAGTAAGACAGCGGGTGAAGCTGAGCATTTTATCTGCTCTGGCAGTGTGTTATGGTACCTGCAACACTGGCAAACAAAATTGGTGTCATATCTGTGTTACTTTAGGATGCTGTCAGAAACTTTCTCCTGGTAAAAAAAAAAAGCTGTTTTAACTCACTCATTCTGTGTCTGTAGTTTATTCAAAACGATGTTAAATGGTAGAACAAGACACGTCTAAGGTGATGCAAACAGTTAGTACCCCATGTCTACTTAAGGGAGCAGAGCAGGCTCAGGGGTTCGTCATGGCTGCATCTGGAATTGGTGAGTTCCTCAAGTGACAAAAAAAAAAACCCACAATATATTCTAAGAAAAATAAGGATCTTGATGTGATATTAAAAAACCCAAATATGCTGATCACAGAAAAAAAATGAATACAATTATGACAACTAAAATTAGATTGGACCAATGAAGAAGAAACAAAGAGTATTAATTAATGGCACGCTGAATGCAATGTCATAGTAATGGGTAAAAATAAAATTAAAATTCATTCAGTCTTGAGCCTAAAGATCTCGACACACGGTGGGCGTGACACATATATGACACGGAGGTGCTCGCCTGTTTAATACTTCATATCAAAACTTTTCATACCGGCAGCGATGCAAATTTGCTAGAGTTGCAGTTTTTCAATAAAAGGTTTGAATAGATTTGCGCATGCAGAGGACCACCTACTGGGATCCTATTGACCCAGAGAAGTGTCCGGCAGTTGTTTTATTGATGCGACATGTGCAAGTAATATAAAACATTATACCTTCTTATTTACTGCTATAAACATTTGAGCAAAAATGCAAAAAAACAAACACATTTTTAAATAGATTTCAAATATACAATTAAACAATCAGAGAATCGGAATAAAACCATAAAAACATATGGTTAGGGAAAACGTATGCTATTTTACAAGTGCTTCCCTAAATTTGAGGCATCTCTGCTTGGAGTTGATCTTATGCACAGCAGCACCACCATATGGCCTGCAATACTGCAGCCAGCCAGCCCTCCATGAAGCCGGGAGAGAGAGAGCCTGAAGGCCTGCTGATCCTGGCTCACCTCTCTCTGTTCCTTATTCAATTAATCAAAGCCTTGATTGGGCTAACACTGACTCCCTCAGGTAATGATGAATGTGGTGCTGGAGAAGCTGCGCTGGGAACTCTGCATACTGTACGTGAGGCGGTGGATGGAGGCAGGTGGGTGGAGGAGTGGTCTGAGGGGCCGACGGAGGTGGAAGACGAGGCGAGTTTATTTGTGTCGCATCTTTCAACCGACAAGGCTGTTTAAGAGTGATGAACAAGAGACAAGAGGCAGCAAGACAACATATAAAAAACACAAAGGACTTGAAAAGAAGCTAAGCAAAAATAAACAGAAGAATAGAAAATTATAATAGGATAAATGTATTTGTATTCAGTTATTTTAAATTCATACATATATAATGTATTCACTTTGGTTTAAATATGTGATTTGACTACTATGTCCCCTATTAAACTGCATCAGTATTAATGGATTATACTCATATTCACTGAATAAGGGGCTAGAGAAATAAATGAATCAAACTTGTAGCTGCTGATAATAGTTTTATTCAGTTAGCTTGAATGTAAACTCACACTGATATTTAATACCTTTGTCTGAATAATGACGCTAAATGAAGTTGGACATCAGCTCATTGTCAGCATTAATAATCACACAGTTTCTAGGTTTGTAACAGCATTCGTATTTACTCATTGTATTTTCCAGTGACGAAATGTTCAATTCAGTAAGCAGGTAGCAAAGGTAGTCATGGTGCGTAGTCCACGCCTGTGTACAACGGACAGCCGGCATGGTGGCTCTACACGAACACACTCACTAGACGCCGACGCTGTGATGTTACATGTCACACCAACATTGGTGAATCCACAACTTGCCACAAGTCGGTTTGTCGAGAAATCTATACAAAAGTTAGTCCAATATGTTCTTTGAAATAACAACAAAACGGCAGCTTTTTCCCCTAGTATGGCTCAGTCATGACCTGCCTTACTGGTTGGGTTGGTTAGGTTTAAGCATGAGAAGAGAGATTGGTTAAAGTTTGGGTAAGAATGTCAGGGTAAGCCAATCAGAGGCCTAGTAGGTCGGATCATACCTATCTTAGAATGGACCACAGAGGCCCCGGGTCAGGGTCCCTGACTTGATGCGTACTTGGGCTGTTCTTTTAACCTAGTAACTATGATGTCGGAGCACAAAGAAATCCTCTGCTTTTCCGGTTGTACAGGGTAATGTCAGGTTGTCTACAGTAATCTACATAATATTTGCATTGTGGACCACGTGCAACAGTGCCACGGGTGGAACAAGGACTGAGCAGAAACAGTATTCAATGGTACTATAAGAGGAAACACCACACAAACAAATATCTCCGTGTTCATATTTGGGAGTACATGTTTTGCACTTGGAATAATGAATACTGCTAGGCATATTAAGCTTTTAAAAGACATTCTTACTTACAAATGACAAGTGAGAAATATTTTTTAAAGAGACCAACCTTTTGCTGCTAAGGCTTTCAGGATGTCTCGCACACTGAACTCCATTCTATGTTCCCTTTGACGAGTTCCCACAATAGCCCATGTCAGATAAACTGAATACACGCTTATTCTCAGGTTGTCAAAAACTTGAAACTTATACTTATATTAAACCAAACCACTGCAGCATATGTTAACTGATGAATAACGTAGTTAATGCCAGTAGCTGTGAATGTGAGTGTGAATGGTTTTACTCTCACATGTGTTGGCCCTGTGTTAGTCTTTTGACCTGTCCAGGCTGGGATCGGCTCCAGATCCCTGCGACATGGAAAAGGATAAGTGGTTATGGATAATGGATGGATGGATGGAAGTATGGAGTATTTAGAGTTTGATAAAAAGAGGCCCCAGAATTATTCCTTGGGGATCTTCATGTCATTTTTGCCCGCTAAGATGCATAATTACTGACCTTCAAGGTAGCCTCTACCCTGCAAACAGGATACACTGTGCCTGAAGGACCTAACCATTTGCTTGGTTTAACATCTAGAGCTGTAGGGAAGGTGCAAGCTAGGCTGCCCTTGGACTAGTATTTTTACTTGGACTAAGATCACAGCAGATAATTCTGTTTTAAGACCTAAACACACAAATTATAATGCACGTGACTTTACATCTAAATGTGCCGTTTCTATGCTTTTGGGCAGTACAATTAGTATCTACAAACACAGACAACTGCCTAAATTGGATAAAGATTAAAAGCACTTGAATTGATGATGCCATGACTTTTGGAATTGGGCCACTGACACTAAATCAGTGACAGGCCCCATGAGATTGTATTCAAATGAGTTAAATTTGAATACTGGGCTTCCAGCTGTGAAAGAGAAAATGTCCTCATACATCCCAGAAAAATCAGCCTGGCTGCTGGCACAGTGTCCTGGGAGTTGTTCCATTACTCACCGTCCGTGCAGGAGCTCCAGCATTTGTCTCTAGATGACTCTCGTCTGTCTGCTGATCAGTCTAAAGAAGGACTTCCTCAAATCCACAACTGAGCTGGGCATTGTTAGATGATATATGTGTATATTCATGTAATAATATATCAATTCTGAAATACATTCTCACTTTTATGCCTGAACAGCACAGGGAACCCGACCTTTATTTCTCCCCACAACATGGGGGAGACACATCCTCTACCTGTTGGCTTGATGAATTCAGCATATTCCACTGTACTATTCCCATCAGTACAAAGAATGAGTCATGCTATACTCACCATGCTGCTGCTCTCTTCCCTTAGAAGAAATACTGTTTTCAATCACTAATTATTTACATTTTGCCATATTTGGATCAATGTTAAGCTACCAGCTCAACAGGTTTTGCACAGATGTTTAAAATGAAGTCTTGTATCAACTCAGTTTGCATAATATGTC
Organism: Leptoclinus maculatus; assembly: GCA_032191485.1. NCBI lineage: Eukaryota > Metazoa > Chordata > Actinopteri > Perciformes > Stichaeidae > Leptoclinus > Leptoclinus maculatus. The sequence goes on along the minus strand of JAVDOI010000002.1, from coordinate 39,001,257 downwards.
ACTTTTCTGGTTGGCTGTGTGTAGGAAGTTTTACTGTAGCTTAATAACGATAGAAATAAGTGGCAAATATTAAAAAAAGAAAATGGGAAAGAACACAATATCTTCGTCTCTATCCCACTCAATGGTCTTTTGTTGAATTGTAGTTTGAAGTGGATTGTCTCTTTTAATTTGAAAGAATATTACATACACAGTGTTGAAATCATCACATTTCTTCTTTAGGTTGAGAGGAAAATAATAAATAGATCAGTTATACTGCTCATTTTGTAATATTTGAACATTAGCGGCAATACAACTCAGTTCTACATATCACTATTTGTTTTACATTCATGCTGAACAACTGACAAGGAATGCAACAGTGTTTTGGTTGGACATGCTTTTTTTACGTTCTGTATCATTTAAGTGTAAAATCATTGAGTATAAGATGACTGATGTTGCACTTTTAGTTTTTCTTAAGCAACAAAACTACTTGGTTAAGTTTAGGATACAAACGTACTCTGTTCGGCTTAGGAAAATATTTGGATTCAAATATATATGTTTGTTACGTAACTGGTGATACTGTGACATAACATGAACAGCGGTCTCCTGGGTGAAAGTCCTGTGTTAGTTTGACCCTTTTTACCTCCCCTCCCTCTCACTCTACGCATAATTTCTCGCTCTTTATACTACATCAGTTGCGGTGACTGTGTAATATTGATGTGGATGGGTTTACATTGGAGTTAGCGTCCCCCTGCCTCAATATACCCTATTGTTATAACAGTTGATCATAGATAATTGACCTAAATGCATACATTTCTACAAATGGCAGAAGTCCGTAAGAAAATAATAAGTAATTCCAGTTTAATCTTCAAATACAAGAGCACTTTTTTTCTAAATAACAAAGGTACAAAAACAGATGACGTCTGTGAACCGTACAGGCCACGACATCTTACTCGTTCTCCACCGTCCAGATAAGAAAGTTGGCCAGATGTTTTATCCCTCTAGGCTTTTTGGGCAGGGCTGGACAGTGCGAGCATCCAGACTGTCTCTGCCAAATGCAAAGGAAGACCCCCCAACTCTGAGATCCATGCAGCAGGCTGCAGCGCTCTGGCTGCTCGCTCTGCCCACCCTGCCAGATGGAGGGCTAATCACAGGAACAGCATGCAGCTCGAGCCCCTGAGTTAGCCCTGCCTGTCTGGACACAATGCAGGACGCTAAGCTCCGTCTTTCACTGTACTGGACTGTCACACTGCTGTTTGCTCGCTCCATCTGTCTTCTTCATTCTCTGATCTCTGATTCTCTTTTTAGAAGTTTGCCTCACTCCACACTCTGTTTCCTGTCACTTTGTTGCTTATTGTACTCAAACATTACAGAAATCCCACGTGAAATTCTAGAATAACTCAGCGGACAGCAAACAAGAGGAACAATTTATGAACCTCTTTCATTCCAAGAGATGCAGACCCAGTTATGTTTTGTTGTCAGCTCCCGAGTATTCTCCAGAGAAGAGCAGTTGCAGGAGATAAGAGAGACTATTCAAGGTCGATGGTATTGAATCTGGATTCCTGTCCCTGACGAGATTAGCTGGCAGAGAGAGACAGAGATGTTAGGTAAACCACAATTTGAAAAGAATTGCAGTTTATAGATTATCTGTAATCGTGTTGTCCCCAGAAAGCCCCTCTTCCTAACACTTATCTGTCAATGACACAATTCCATCATGATGCGATTGTATGTGTTCAGTTTCTCGGTACATCACAACGCAGGTGTTCAGAACAGTGTTTTTGAACACTGCAAGACAGAGTTGGGTTTGGGTGTGAACAATAGAGGTATTTTATTTGCTGTTTTTCTGAATATTCTTCAAGCAAATAGATACAAATCCTTCATCTGGTGGCCACTTTGAATGCACATGTTAATAATAACTCAAACACGGTTGAGGGAAGCTGTGGCCTTCATCTAACTTGATGCACCAGATGGTCTCAGAACCATCTGAGAAGCCGTCATTGGAAACTGTTTTGAAAAGGGCAGGCACTTTCAAAACAACAATTGGAAGGTGATTAGATGAACCGTCTGTCAATCAAACTCTTGCAGAAGCAAGTTCGGGAGAAAAGAGAATACATCTTTTCCACTGAGAAAGGCCTTCAGTGCAGTTCTTTGCTCTTCTTTTAATGAAGAATTACTCTCCAGTTGTGAAATAACTGATGCTATTGCAGCATCTACTCTAACCTCTTTAGGAGACACTTGTAAGTATTTGTTGTTTTGATCGAACAGTTTCCTCTCCTGGTCGCATCACACACACCTAAACCACACCCATAGCTGCCTGCAGCTACTCACAGGACACTAAGTTCATATAACTGTGGTTCGGACACACACGTAGTACTTGAAGCCTGAAGAGATGGATTTTCGTGTGGTCTCTTGAAATTGTGAAAATCCAGCTGCCGTATGAAGTAAGCCGCCATCAGGAAATGGTACACCAAATTATAAGATTAACACGCTTTTTGGATATTCAAATACCGTATGTCCCTCTACTTCTTTTGGCCCAGCTAAGACAGGCAATGTGTGTTTGTTTGTCCATTGGTTCGTTCTGCTCTTTGTTCCGGAAAAAGATATCTTGTCAAGTACTGTCTGGAATAGCATGTGATTTGCTCAGGATATACTATTTAGGTGACCCTTCTGACCTTGTCTATAATGCTGCCCATTAGGCCCAAAGATCCATTTTGATGACTACAATAGTATAGTACAGTTAGTATGGTAATTGTGTCCATGTGAAGGTATCTATGCAACCACAAGGAAAGAAAACATTTTTCTAAAGATAAAGTTATGCTTATTTTAACACTTTACTCCAATCTTTCCTTTTTCCCCCTGTGAATTAATCAGGACTTTAACTAAGCAAAGAAAATCACTCTTTGATTGAAACGTATAAATATGAGATTAATATATGACAATAATATGCAGAAAACAATCTCATAATTACAAGATCCATATCCCGTAATTACAAAACAGTCTCATAATTAGAAGAAAATGATTACATAATTACAAATGTATTGCATCATCACATGCTGACCTGTTACCAGACACAGAGGATAGTGGATACATTTAAAGATCAACTGTAAATCTACTGTGGACAAAAGACAGATATGTGCACATCTGGAATAAAACCTTTTTTAAGACTTCAAAGTCAAAGTCAGCTTTATTGTCAATTCTCAATGTACCGAACATACAGAGGAGTCTCCAGTCCAACATATCAAATGAATACAGATAATAAAGTGCAAATAAATGGAAGAACATTTAAGACAACATATATATTAAGACTTAACCCCAATCTGTATTTTTGTGCCTTTTCATTTTGTCCCTGTTTCAACTTTGACCATCATGCACGCAACCAGTTTTCCTGCATGTGCAACAAGGGATTACAACCAAGATGTCAGGTTTTGGATAAACTAGATAAGCGGTTGGACGGTTCCAACCAGTCACATGTTTTGACTGCTGATGTGTCTTGAGTCTGAGTCTCTGCCGGACGAACAAGCAGCTTATCATGAATTGTCGATCCTGCCCCAGAGGTTGATTGACAAGCAAGTACCTGAAATAGACATAATGTAAATGAAAGACGCCATTACTGGAAAAATAATAATAATGAAAAAAAGAAACATATCAGAAAGCCAGCCTACAAATAAATACTGACTAAATATGCTGAATTAGTTCAAACACAATAATAAACATGTATTTATCTCAGTGGATTAGACTTTCATGCAGTTGTTTCCGATTTTCTCCATTTTCAGGTTCAAAAACCTGTGGAGCCAATATTAGCAAATTACATCAACACATCAAAAACTAGCTGTAGCACTTCTATGCTACGCTAGATACTGAAGGTGCTCTGAATGTCTACACATTCAGTGAATAAAGACCGACCCGGTTGTTCCTTCATTTCATCCTCTTCTGTCTCTATCACCAGGTGATGTGGTGCTTCACTTGTATCCTGTGATCTGTAGGCTTTAGCTTCTATCTTTGTCTTTTGAACTGTTTTTTGCTGCTGAATGAACTTGACATCCTGGATATCTCCTTCAGATCTATATTAGACCCTTCCACCTGCTTCTCTCCATGTATTCATGGAGTGCAGTTAGTGACAGTGTGGGCTCCATGGTAGCTCTGACAGCTTGACAAATAGAGGTATCCGAGAAAATCTGATAACAATTAGAAAAAAACATGAAAAACAATTTCATAATTACAAGATCCATATCCCATAATTACAAAACACCTTCTCATAATTACAAGAAAAAAATTACATAATTACAAATTCCCTGCATAATTACACACAATTCCATGGACCTGCATGTAATCAGACACAGGAATGTGTGGAAGCCCTGAGAGGAAAGGGAATCATTTCATTTGACTGCAGTATGGACTTGCCTCTCAGGGCTTCTGTAGAAATAAGTAAACTATCACAGAATTATTTTGTTGTAAGTAGATGATACAGATCGTGCAATTATGAGATACAAAGTCCCGATTTGGAGATACAGAAGTCATATTTATGATAATTATGTAATCTATTACTTTGCTGAATCCAATGCAGATTTACAGCGTTGCCTTTCATTCTCTAACTTTCTCTCTATATATGTATTTTTGTGTTGTGTGTTATCCTGTGTTGCTGCTACAAGTTAAATATACATATTATGTTACATCTTTTCGTACTATATGATATGCACATGCACACTCTACTGAGGTAACCTTATGTGCTTTAACCCCACCCCCCAGTGTGCAGTGTGCCAGGAACCTTAATAAAGCGTTAAATCTAACAGTGAGTTTCCTAATGGGGGCTATTACTCAGCTCCTGTTCCTTTGGTGATTGTAGTCTATCATCCAGTCATGGCATTTCAAAGCTTGTCAGTATGGAGAATTTCCTAAGAGCACATTTGCCTGGCCCAAAGGAAATATTGTACTTCTCTCTACAGGTAAGCACATGTACTATTAGTTTACTGCATGTGTTCTGACAGCAACCACAAAGTCAACTGGGTTCAAAAAGTATTGTGATCTCCGGCTCCAGTTTGTAGGTGTGAATGCAGAGTACCGAGTCAGGGCTTCTCTGGGTCCGTGACAGTTGTGTAATGGACACTGACAGGCCAGCCCAGCTCCTCTGCAAGGAGCATGTTTGATGGAGACTCATTAATTACCCAAAGCGAGGGCAGCCATCCGCAGCCTTTGGGTTGGCCTGCCCATCACCTGCCTGGTTAAGGTTAGAAATCATTCAGCCATCATTCAGACTTCCTGGAAATAAAACATGTCCTCATCATGAAGAGCATAGCAGACCGTGTTGGACTCTGTCAGGGCTCTTTTGTCAACACAGTGAAAAAATGAAGGAGACGGGCAAGGTGAGGTAAGGTGATGTTATTGTAATACACTGGAAGTGTCAAAGAAAGAATGAGAGCAACAGGGGAAAAAGCAAGTATTCTTGTGTCTGACAACCATTCATGAGCACATTCAGTTTCAGGTAGATAAGTGAAGGAAAGAAAGGGTTCAGTGTCAGTAACTACAATGATCATAAGTTAGTGAACACTTCTGGGAAACTAAAGAAATACTCCATGGTCAAACTTACATCCTAAATGACCTTAATATACAACTGTTTTGCACTACTGGATTTTGTTATATGGTTCTAACAAGATGTGGTTAAGTTTAGGCAATTCATATTTGATGGCTAAAGTTGTTGTTAAGTTGTGGGTAAATAATAACAAGATTAAAGGGACAGCTGATCAAAAATACACATTTTCCTCTTACACGTAGTTCTATTTACCAATCTATTGGTGTAAGTTGCCACGTTTTGGAGTTGGCTAGTGTCCTCCCGATGATAGAGCACACCTTTCTCTTATTCTGTTTCATTGATGGGGCACGATTTTGATTCCAAATCACAAATTGGTGGATTGAGCTTTCAATTAGGACTAAAGTTCAGCGCAATCATAGTGGGAGCATACCAGTGAAACCTCAGGGGCAAATTCACAAAAGCATTAGCGGCTTCTCCTGTCGCTACACCTGCACAAATACGACAAAAAGAAACCATGTCATTCTCAAAGCACCTCAAAGGGTCAAATTCACCCCAAACTGTGCTGGCAAGTAAATAGCGTGTATCTGATATTATATAGAATGTTTTAGTTTCTCCCAATAATTCAGAATATACAGCCCATTTTGGTATAGATATTCACCTATTCATTATTGAATTAATTAGTAAAAAATAAAAAAAACTCTTGCCTTCAATCTTATCAACTAATAAGATGTTTGTCAAATGTTGCGGGAAAATGGTAGCAGCCTCTTGTCGATAGCCTCAGAAAGGTTAAATAGCAATAACATAAACAACATCAAAGGATACATTTTTACTATTTTTCTACATAAAGCTTTAACAGAGGACCTGATTCGACGATCTGTCCGCGATAGTCAAGACTTGACCAATCAGATTTTACTATGTCAATTCTTATTCTGGGACGCCCCTTAAAAATAAGGTCATTGTAACAAACAAATAATTTCTTCCGTCAGTTGCAAATTAGTTTTGACGTGTTTGCGCTGTAATATCATCAGCGTACAAATCTTTTGTGAATCGGACCTCACGACGGGGCAGATAGGTATATCTATTATACATATCTATTTCATGGCACAGTTGTAACTAATGACATTAATGATGGCCCAGCACCAAGCCATTAAGTGTCACAAGCATACCAGGAAGACAGTATGGACTCTACTGTGAATCTGCAACTGGTTCATGTCAATTGCAATGAAGCCATTACTATTGTGATATTACTTATAGATGCTTTTTTATAAGACATGTCAAAGTATCTGTTGTTTATTGGTAAAGAGGTTTGCTTATGGGTCATTCTCAACATTTATAATCTCCAACGTTGCATTTCTAATAGGGTTAGGTGGAGCAATCCCTAAAGTATCGATACTACAGATACTGAGTCTTGTTTTGATTACCGATACCAGCGTCAATAGGATCAAAGCAATACATATGGATCTATCTCATGTTTGATTACGCTCTGAACGCTTTTCTTAGTGCATGTACTCGTTGCTTCCCCGCTGCTGTTGTGTGCATACTCACAGCGACCACCTCCTTAGTTCAGAGAATTATAAAATATTAAATATGTATTTACCATAAGAAACTGTCCTATGTTTTAACATGCATGTGATTGAGTAATTAACAGTAAATAGCACCATGAAACAGCCATGTTTGGCAAATTGTGGTAATTAAAATATATCCTGAAGTAGCCTATCAATGATGCATTCAGCTCATAAATGAATCATAAAAACACATTTTACTCCCCTAAATAATACTACAAGTAGTTTTTGAAAGTGCCTGCCCTTTTCTAAACAGTTTCTAATGACGGCTTCTCAGATGGTTCTGTGTAACAAACCATCTGGCGGGTCAGGGGAAATTGCCAACCCCTAAATTATGAATTAAAAGGGAGCCATCAGTAAGCTTATTACTTACAAAACTGTAATTTTCCTGCACAGTTCAAATATTTCTTGTGAAAAGGTCCATTCTATGAACTTGAAGAAAAGATGAAATTCATATATGCTTACTTACAATATTAAATTAATTGCTATTCAAATAATTAAAATGTCACATAAAATAAATAATTTCAATAAAAAATAAATGTATACGTTAATATGTCAAAAATGAATAACCTCAATACTAAATGCACGTTTTTGTCAAAAAATAATAATAACGTCAATAGTATATGCAACTTTATATGTCTAAAATGTATAACTTGAATACTAAATGCATGATGATATGTCTAAACTACACATTCAAGCATGTTAGGTATCCAAAGCAGTCTTTTTTTCTAAATATACACTTTGTTCAGACATTCTTTTCTTTGCTGGCCTTTAGGGAGGCATTTCTGTTTTCCCTGAGAAGGTCAATGAAAGGACATTGCGCTTTTACTTTCTGTGGACAGCATTTAGTTTACTGAGGTAAAAAGACTTTGGCTCACCCAGAGTGACATTTTGAACTGTGCCTCGGCAGCCCTGACCTGCTCTTCTACTGTAATGGCATTGCATTACAGCCAGTTCCAGTTTACTGAGTCTTAAGATTGAGCCCTTTGCAGTTCAAACAGGTGTGACATTCAGACAAGCTGTTCTCCTTTGTCCTTGGCCACATATCGAGATCTCCCGAAATGTAATGTTCTGTAGCTGGCTGATGCTTGAGTAAACAAGGGGAATGCTGGGTTGAATATATCAGTCGACACTCACTCTCTCAAGGTTAATAAATACAGTTTTTTACAAATCTCCAAATATTAGATGCAAATCCAACAATTTCTGTACATGTAGATGAGGTAAATTATCTTCTCTTGGTGACAAATTACATTTTTTCATGGTCCAACAATCAAGATGTACTGTGTAGACTGAGGTTTAGCATGAAACAATCCACAGAAGTTAAAGCTCTAACACTTAGATATCCAAAATCAATCCAAACCCCTCAATAATCAAGTTCACAATCCTCGGTCATTGTTACGATCAGCGTGGATGTAAAGGATGACAGTGGGTACTCTTGTTAACACACTGCATGTGATGACTATAGACTGTATATATAGATGGACGGCGCATCTCCACTTTCTCCCCCTGTACAAAAATAGTCCAAAACATCCCAGATATGGGAGCTACCATCTCAACGTATCCTCGACGGTTGCTCTAATATCTTACGGAAAGTCACTCTTCATTTTTTTTGTGCGTTTTCCTATGAAAGCCAGAAACACCAGTCAATTTGCACTTGTTACACGCATACAGTCTTTTCAAAATAAACTTCTGTCTTCACAGGAAACTACTAAGTTGGCGTTTTGGCAGGAAACTATTTGGTTTGTATAAGGAATAGATTATGAAATACTTAGGTTTAGGCAACACATCTCCTTAGATAGGTTTAGGAAACAATTGTCGTTTGGGTTTAAACAAACCGCAGAAGTATCGTTACTACGTTAGGCAAGTTATGTGACAAATATATCTATATTGACTTCTCGGTTCACATGGGGAACAAACGAGGTCTCCTGAATGCCAAGCAAGCCACAGCTTGTTAGCGTAAACACTATAGTAGCTGTTTGGCTAGACAGACACAACAGCGAAACCAACAAATAACCATAATATCTCTTTAAATACATATGATTATGACTATTACATGTAATTCATGTTTCATAAACTCTGCTATGAACACACATGGCGGTCCGACAGCATAGCTATCAGTGTAAAAGTTGCTAAGCTAGCTAACAGCATGATCAAAGACTGTATGAACCATAGAAGGTATGTAAAGATCTCGTACAATTCCTGAGCATCCGACTTTGCAACTAGTTCACTCAGAGCAGCTGTCGATCATGACGTTTCACCCCCTTTTTATAGCATCAAATAACCAATTAAACCTTCAGAAAAATGAACCCTTGAACATACATCAGCGTGATAACTATTTAGATACCTATAATCACAGAAACCCTCCTTCGGAATAATTGATTTGACGTGTACATTGATTCTATAGTTTGACCCATATTCAATCCGCTAGGGGGCAGGCTTTATGACCTATACTGCCTCCAGCCAGCAGGGGGTGATCGAGATGTGTCGGCTAATGAGTAAAGAAAAGAAAGAAAAAATGCCTCTGCGTGGTATACTCTTGTGAAATTTGAACAAATTACATGTAATTAATACTCATGTTTAAAATTATTCCAGAAAAAAAATGTATATCTGTCTTGGTGGAAGGATCCCATAATGTAACCTTGTCTGACATATTGTGTACACAGGCAGTACAAACAACAACTCTACCTCAAGAAATTAACTGCTAATTGAGCTTGAAGGTTTATCTTCTGCCTTGGAAAGAGTAGTTTGACAAGAATAAATCTTACTTATTAGATTATTCCTGGAGCTTTCAGCCCCATCTCGTTGTCTTCAGCAGATGGAACCTTCACCACAGCAACCAAGCTAACCCCATTGGATGTGGAGATGGTTAATTTGTCATCAGATCCGTCAGCAAATGAAAGCCATGAGGCGTGGCTGAATGCTCTGGAAGAAACATTATAAGCGGACATTAAACTAGGACGTTTTTGTTTTTGCTGTTAGGTATTCATTCATTCCAAAAATTGCTTGAAAGGCTTCCATGCTATAGATGGAATCACTATTGTGTTAGTATCAATCAGGGATAAAGAGTAACAAAACAGACATTCATTTATATGGTAATGTGACTTTTATGTGATTATTACCTCAGTAATGCTGTATACATGTTGTGGTCTTTCCTCCTCACATCAAATTAGAATCTAAATTTCGTATCCCCTGCTTCCAATCACCTCATCCATCAGGAGTCTATACAGTAAATTATCCAGCGCTCTCTCACTTGCCACATCCCCTGCTGTTCCTCATGTCTCTCTAGCAGCTCTGCTCATTGTAACCCTGCAACTAATAGCGTTAGGATGTCCTGGTGTAGGGGGATGTGGAGAGCTGGATTCACTTACCTTGCACTGATGGGACTTGCCCTAAATGTTGCGAAAACAAAGACACCCTTACGTCACCTCTCGAATGTTCCACTAGATAGAAGGTCTTTGGGGGTCTGTGAAGGGTTTCTTATGTCCGTCTTTCTAAAAATGCATCTTCTTGGAGTTTCCTTTCTATGTTCTAAGATAATTGTTAGCGTACAACAAAACTACAGCTCCTTTGAATTCTTACCAGCTGTTACAATAACATATTTAGCAGCAAAAATAGCAGCAAAGTATGTCATTGGTTACTGTTGATATAGTGTGATCATAGTTTTCAAACTCCCAAACCAGGACCCTTTAGTGTAGTACAACGCACAGTACTTTATAAAGGAAGAAATAATTCTCCTGGAGCTCTTTAGAAAACATCCGACTTTGTCTTCTGAATGACAGCTAACTGTTAGCGTACTGACAGGTTTGGTCAAAAATAGCTGCAAGCGTCATAGCAGCCTTGACAACAACTCATTGATTAGGTAGGTTAGGTAATAAGGAGTGGGACAGAACGTGACACATGTCCATGTAAGCGCTGAAAATACGTATAATCGTATTCAAATAATTTCAATTGTGGTAGGGATTTGGTAGGGAATCATTTTGTTGTGTGCGACCAGACATCCTTCACAAACCTGGATGTCTGAGCACCATATGTTGATATCCACCCTGTACTCTCTGATCTAAACATCTATGTGGTTCAGCCCGTCACTTTGTGCAATTACTGAATTGGTGAGAGAGACTTGACTGGCCTCTTTCTTTTGTTTCATGAGGAATGTTTTAAATAGTCAAATTGTATAACTGTCATAACTTGCAGGTCCTGTTTTTGTTGTGCTACTGTATATTTGATTGTTGTAGATTAAAAACGCATGTTTTTATGTAACTAGTGATACCTATCTTATGCTGCAATTTTGGCCATGTTTCCCAGGGATAATGTATCTCAACAGGTCACTTTAATTATGAAGCATATGTAATGTATTTGTCACATAGATTAGTGCTGACCTGGATCGTCAATCAAATATGTGTCCAAAAAATAAGACAACTGCAATTTTTGTAATGTGTTGCCAAACGATCAGGGTGGGCATTCTACTCAAATGCCTAGGACCTCCTTGCCATGAGGGGGGCCTTGAGAGAGACACATCGTAGAACCTTAAAACCCACAAATTAAAACAAACTTTGCTAAAACTTGAAAGGATATGGTTTTCCACCAATTCAGAGGAATTTGGGTTAGTCTGGAGATATATTCTTATACATAAAGGAAATATAAGAACAACCCCAGGTTGTTTTTTGGGTTTAGTTTGTTTCTTCTTTTATTTTGAAGTTCTCTGCCTCTTGTGTCCTGTGGTGGTTTGACTTCCTGTTTTTGTGGTTTTCCCTCCTTTTTTTCTGTGATCCCCTGTGTTGGATTTGTCTCGTCATCCTTGCTCTGTCCCTTGTGTTTTTTGCACAGCTTTCGGCCTGCCCTTATGTCTGCCCACCAGTGTCTTGTTGTCTGATTAGTTTCTTGTGTGATTATAGTCCTGTCTTTTGTCTTTTGGTTGTCGGTTTGTTCCTGTTTGTATTCCTCGTGTAGTCTGATTCACCCGATCCTGTTTTGTGTCGTTTTGCCCGTTCAGTTTTTTTCTTGGATATTCAGTTACTCACTTATGGACTCACCTGCCTTGTAAGTTTTCTTTTGGACAATTTCTTTATTAAATCACCATGAAATATCTTCCTACTCCCTGTGTCGGTCTGCTATTGGGTCCATCCCCTGTTGTCTGTTTGCCACACCGTGACAATCACAGCTCCATTGAGCCCTGTATTCCTATAGCCCTAAGTAATAGCAATTTCATGAGTGATGAAACTCTAACTATTAGAGACAAAATTAACACCTCCTGCCCTCAACTGACACTGATTTATCCTCAACCTTCACCAATTGACTTCTATGATTTCTTCATCTAAGCCGTCTGTATCTTAGACTCCATCCAGACTTGGCTGTTTAAATAAGTTTTACCCTAAGATAACACATCTTTACTAGATATGATCAATCCATCTTTACTTATGCCAGTGGTGGGCCGTCAGGGCCAGCAAAGCCTTCTCTGCTGGCCTAAACAGAATCACAAAGTTATAGCTATTTTATAATTTAATAATTTTTCATAAATACACTAATTTTAATTCTTTTTCCCATTAGCTTATTTTCTCATTGCACAGCTACTGTCTTCCTCTGTTGCTCTGCTTCCAGTGCAGCTTGTTTTAAGTAGAGCTTTTATCCAATCAGATTTCACCTCTGTGTCTCTAGGTAAGAAGAGAGGCCTTCTAGGTAGACTTTGCAGTTTAAGTAAATGGGGACAATATTGTTGATTGACATAGTCTTCAACCAATCCGATTTTTAGTTTGACATGTTGGGCGTATTCTTTAACATGTCAGAGCTGTCTAGGTGGCCTACAAGTACGTCAGCATTAACGTGCAGCTCAGCATTAACGTGTGGCGTGATTGGTCAGTGGGCTAGCATCACTGAAGCTAGCTAGCAGATCTTAGTAGTAGTAAGAGTTCAAGTTGAAAGATATGTAAGAAGTTATGACATTGACATGACATTTTTTGCATTTTGCTTGGTGTAGATTATTTTTCTTTGTTTCTTTAACACTCAATGGCTGAAGGAGGATAAACGGATTTGGGAGTTACTGGCAATGCCTTTCTGGAGAAGGACATTTCCAGAAATGCTGGACATCGTAAGAAAGGGTCGGTCAACCCCACAGCTAGCAGCTCTGACCCAGCCAGGAAAAGGATTTGTACGAACGGTATTCCTGGCTAACTGCGTCGGAGAGGCGTTACACATTTTATGGCTAAGAATGCATTTTATTTGCGACTGAGCGTCTTGGTGTTTGGAGCTACGCTAGATTTGCTAACCAAGGCAGCAACAAGACACCATAGCACGGCAGGACACTTACAAGCTACGGTGCTTTTGAAAACGTTTGCTGAGACCCGAGTGGATCTAACACGTTCACAGGAGGACCTCTGGCTGGAACTGAACCACACCGATGTTCTATATTGTTCCCTCTGATGTGAATAATATTTGAATTGTGCTCTTCAGTGTGTTGCGGAATACGTGTTTTAGCACCGCAGGTTTGCTGGATTGATTTGTCATGCTTTGTTGTCATATAAATATATGTGACTGGTTCTTTTGAGTTTGTTCTTGTCATTGTGTTAATTACGTTGATTTTGACGATATGCATAGTTCGTTAATGACGAAGCATCCCATCATCCTGCTGTTTTTTTCTTGCTAAGCTAGTTTAGCATAGCCTCCCAGAACACACGAGCCTCAGCAGAGTACAAGGTTTTTCTTCCGTGGTGTCAGACAGCACGTTGTCCGTGACGTTGGGTGGGTTGCCAGGTTAAGTGGTTCAACTCAAGTGGCTCCACCGAAAGAACATTATATTTCCCACAATTTAAGCTTCTGCGTTTTCCAAATGCACTAGTATTATTCAAACATATTGTTCGGTTCGTAAGCCTCGTACCGAACGGTTTAATACGAATGTATTGTTACACAAATAATAACCGTAGCTGTGGCATTATAATGAGGTTATTAGGAGGTGGTTCAACTGTAGTAGGACAGCACTGAAGGCCCAGGTATAAAATGCACGGCCCGCCACTGACTTATAGACTATGTACCACAGTAAAATTGCGGATATTAAAAATCTTCTTGAAAAACCCACTCTTGATCCAGAGGTTTTAGCCAAATATAGACCTATATCTAAGTTTCCCTTTCTCTGTAAGATTCTTGATCAGTTGTGTGACTTTCTACATAACAATTGTTTGTTTGAGGTCAGGATTTAGTGTGCATCATAGCACAGTAACAGCACTGGTGAAAATCACTGTAGCAGACGTCCACCGAGAGATTATGAAACTGTAATGTTTATGACACAATCTCACCCATAAGTGGTCAGACTCACAATTTACCATGTGTCTGGACATACTCAGAGCAGATAAGACTCGACACTCAAACCGTTACGGCTGACCCTACAATGCTTTATCACCCACCTTTCTTGTTACGATCAGGTCATAGAGGACATAGAGACCCCTGCAATGGTTAATAAACAAACTTAAAGAACCTTTTCCTTGATATCCTAGGCCTAGTCGTAGTAATTCCCTGTATGTTATATATATATATTAAAACTCCTGAGTTTAAGGTTAAGGATAAACTGATGTATAGTTGATTTCATGACAACTCTGTTTACAATTCTTGTAGTTTCCTGCCATATAAACTGGATGTTTTAATTACCCTTCCTGCAAGTTGTATCTCAACCACAGCACAGGACAACGTCTCTAATACAGCACACTGATTTCTGGTGTAATGTTGAGATTAATGTTATCCATTCATTTATTACACATGTATATCTACAGAGGTCTGTCTGTGTCATGATGACAATGTCTATCTATGTTTAATTGTTTAATTCAATCTTTAAATTATCAGGTTTTATTCAGTGATTCATATCAAACTATTTGGTATCATTTTGTAGCTGAAATAGCACCGAGTTCAAATAATGAAGAATTAAAATGAATCTGTAAGTAACTAGTATTCTGTAATCTGTAAGCGCAGTTCTGTCCGTCTGCAGGCTTGAAGGCCCACTGCGAGCAGAAACATCTCCAGTGGCTGAGAGGAGATTCAGCCGACTTGAGAAACAAGAACCTTCACCTGTTTCTAAAATTCTACAAATATGACTTTAAATCCTGCACGCCAGATCTCTCTGAGAGAGATGAATACGAGGAAGAACGGTTCCAGCCGAACCTCAAGAAGAAGACGACCAGGTTCCGAAGATATCAGAGAAAGAGATGGAGAGTGTGATTCAACAAACTATAGTCATCCAACCAGATGCATATTTAAAAAGAGGCCCATCAGAGCCGTGAGGGGAAACAATACCATTGTATTAGTTGATGTTCCTAGGCCAAATAAATTTAAGTCAACTAATAAAATAATTTTAGATAGAAATACCTTAGGTCTAATCATCTGAATACAATTTAAATTACAACTAATATAAAGGTGCTTCTCAAACTCTCAGTTGCTGAACGGTACATGTTTGGAGCCAAATTCAAGGTATAAACGTCAACCGATGGATGTAATTGATAGACATCAATTAATGATATGAGTCACTGATTCTACTGGTCACATGTAATCCTTTTCATTTAGTTGTAGTTCGTCGTTATTCATTTCACTGTTCATCATATTCTTCATTCATTCCATTTATTTTGTATATTTTATCGTTTATTCATTCATTTTCTGTTCATTAGTTGAGTTATGTAGTTAGTTCAATATGTATTTTATATATAAAGAACTTGATCATTTAATTTGTGTGTATATGAAAAAAATAGGTCCCTGTACACATTTAATTTGGATAAAAGTTGGTTTGAGTCCTATTTATCAGATCGATCCCACCAGTTTGATGAATCCTCCATGCACACCAACGTTAGTCATGGAGTTCCACAAGAGTCTTTGCTTGGACCAATTCTTTTCACCTTTATATATTCTTCCTTTATGCAATATTATTAGAAAACACTCCCGAAACCTTCACTGTTATGCAGATGATACCCAATTATATTGATCAAGCCAGACGAAACCAACGAGTTAGCTAAACTCCAGGCATGCCTTAAGGACATAAAACCTGGATGACCTGCAACTTCCTAATGTTAAACTCAGACAAATCTGAAGTGGTTGTACTTAGCCCTGACCACCTCCAAAACAAATTATTTGATGATATAGTTACTCTAGATGGCATTGTCCTGGCCTCAAGCACCTCCATACAGAATCTCGAAGTTATCTCTGATCAGGATATAACTCCCACATAAAAAAGTTTGCCTTGCCTGTTTTCAACCATGTAACATTACAAAATAAGACACATCCTGTCTTAAATCAATGCAGAAAACTTGCATGCACTTGATACTTTGGGTCTAGATTATTGCAATTCCTTATTATCAGGCTGCTCTAATAAGATTCTCCAGTTGATCCAGAATGCTGCAGCATGTGTACTTACAAAAAAAAAAACAGAAAAAGAGATCATGTTATGCCTGTATTTGCTTCCCTCCACTGACTCCCTGTAAAATTCAGAGTAGATTTTCAAATCCTTCTCACCTACAAAGTGCTTAAGGGTCAGACACCACCGTAGCTCATATAGTACACTATTGCTGCACTGGAACACTACGCTCCCAGCTGTTATAAGCCTAGACTTCCCCTGGACCTGTGATACACTGAGCTCCTCTTTCTTCCTCTCCCTCTCCGTCTGAATGTCCCATGAATGCATGTTACTAACTTGGCGTGCACCCCTGGAGTATCTGTGCATTCTTGCCTTGCAGGTTTCCATGGATGGTGGTTACACCTGAGCCGTGGTTGTGTCTGCTGAGTAAAAAATAAATAAAAATGAATGACCAATCATATAAATCCACCCACATATCAGCCAATGCAACACCTACACAAACGGGTTGGGTATGTGGCTATATGGTTTCAGGCCAACCCTTGTCCCAGAGAGGGGATTGTCCGATGAGTGACATGGGTGACTCCATTTTGTTTCTTTACCCCAAATATGCCTTAAGTGTACCTACCCTGTTAAAATGTTGTTTGTTATGTGTTGCATGATTCAATTAAATTCAATTTATTTTGTATAGCCCAAAATCACAAATCACCAATTTGCCTCAGAGGGCTTTACAATCTGTACACATGCAACATCCTCTGTCCCAGGACCCTCACATCAGTACAGAAAAAACTCCCCAAAAAAAGGAAGAATAAGCCAGATCTAACCACGATCCATGGAAACCTGTGAGGAGAGAAAGAACAAAGACTCCGGGTTGAAGGCCACAAGCCGAAACGCGTTGGTCTCAACAAGACATTTGTTCTATATACTACAAGTGTTGCCTGAATTTTGACCTCTTCAGACTTTTTTCCCTTCTCCATGCACCTTTAAAGTAGGTGAAGTTGTGCCAGAAATTCCCACTTACCACAATAGTGTTGAAAGAATTGGTCGATAAATTGATTAGTCAAAATTAACTGTGCGTTCGCTTTTGCTCGTTAAATCATTTTGTATGGAAAATCTGAGGGTTTTAAACTAATGGTTGGACAAAAATAGATTTGATGACGTTCCAGTGGGCTTGGGCGACTGTGATGGATATTTGAATTATTGTCTGACATTTACTAAACTAACAATCAACACTTTAATTGAAAATGAAAATGAATATTAGTTGCAGCCCTAAAATACTGAACTTACTGTGGAGCAAGGTTGTGTTTTTAGTGATTTCCCTTAATACCAATGAAAATGAGTTTTTTTGTTTGTGTTTTTACTTCTGTAGATACGAGGATTCAGATGAGAAGCCAGGGTTATTGGAGGTCACAGATTACAGATGGACAAACAGAAAGAAGAAATTAGGATAGAAAACTATTTAACAGGATAGTTGCTTTGGTTTAGCAAATAACTTTGCCGCATGCAGACAGATCGTGGTATCATGACTTGGTTTCTAAATAAAATCTCCCCCTGAAGTGTGTGCCTTTAACCTGTGATTTATTCATCATGAATGCTCAACATTTTTTCCGTTTTCGGGCGCTTGAAGCGGCGCTCGATTTGTTTATCAAAAGCTGATAGAAAAAGCGTAATTCATCCTGGAATGAAGCCGCTCATTGCAGTCAGTGAACATGAAAATTGGATTCAGGTAGATAAGTCAATCTGTGGATCGGATCCTTTTACCGTGGAACTGAGAGAGCAAGAGTGGGGAGGTGGAGAGAGCGCTGCTACAGCGTTTCCATACCATATCAGTCCATAAATGGTTATTTACTTCACTTCACTTTTGCTTTAAGAAAGGGAATGCATTTTATAGCTCTGTGCTCTCTGTTATATTGAGTCTTTCTTTTATTTTCTGGCTAATCAAATAAAAATATTTCCCGCAATGAAATGCCATTAATTGCAATGTATGTTCTGATAAGCATACAACAAGTACAAATGTAGTTTTATACTACCCTTGAAAAACACAAGTTATATGTAAAGCAATAAACTTTGGCTTACAGAAGATATTAGCATGATTTGGCAGCTAATCCAAGTGGAAAATATATGCTGTATATATTGCATTTTTCTGCATGTGGCTTTGTGTTTGTAATAAAGTTGTGTTCCCAGGACATTCAAATGTGCTTGAAAACACTGGAATTCACCACCGTATGGCAGCTCCAGGGTACTGGAGTTCAGCAGTGTCAGCAGCGAGGGATTCACTTCCTACCCATCCATGTAGTGACAAAAATCTTCAGAAGAAAGTGCTTGGGATATATGGAACAATATGTATAAAAAATGTGATGTATTTAGAAGCACGCTTAGTGTGTGTGTGTGTGTGTGTGTGTGTGTGTGTGTGTGTGTGTGTGTGTGTGTGTGTGTGTGTGTGTGTGTGTGTGTGTGTGTGTGTGTCTCGTGGAAATCACATATTGGAAGCAAATTTAGTTTGGGCTGTATGTAAAGGATGTTACCTGGATGAACACAGAGACCGTTCATCTGCTTCTGCAAACTACTATAATGATGGCGACTGAGTTGGTTTGCCAACGTTACAGTCTTTGTTTTACCAACCTACTAGCTAATACAATTGTACAAACAACACTGGCATCGGTCCAGTTACCCAGCGGGCTACATTTAGGTATTTATCATTTAGATTACCTGTGTGTCATGGATATTGCTGTTCATATCAGATTCAGATAATACAGATAGATAGATATATAGATAGATAGATCGATTATAAGTACTTTCCAAAAATCAAAACTTTCATCCCCTCACCTCTGCAGTTCAGAGTTCATGTTCATGTCAGACAAGTTAATGATACTGTGTTGCACAGATTCAATTGGTTTGTGCTGTTTATCCAGCCTTGGAAAGCCTTCCTGTGAAGCTGTGGGGTTGCTATAAGGTTATCTGCATTATCCAATATTAAGGAGCATATAGTCATGTGTTCAGAATTGTAGCATGGTGCTAACTACAATAGAAACCTCTTATCGTGATCATGGTTAAAGTGATCAATGAGAGTAGTTCTGCCGCCGTATGAGTCCCAAGGTTGAATATGAAAGTGAAGCGTGGTAATACTGTGGCAGTGCTTGGACAGAAAGCATGGCATTGACTGTGAAATGTAAACATGTATATATTAGGTTGTGTCAGATGGCATGTTCATAAGGGACAGGGGTTGCAGGGGTACGCCCTGGTTTAACAGACAGATCACAGCCTGTTTTAAAGAAGTGTGATTGGTAAATTGCACGTTGTCTTTCTGGAAGCTCTAATCCGCACTCCTTGGCGGCTTTGTGTCCCATAACAACAGTAAATATTTGTAATACTTTGTAAGTTGTTCTCGGGTATATTTGTCTTGTTCTGAATCATGATGACCAAGATGAGTGTAAAGGGGAAATGTGGAAAGCTGTCATTTTCCCAGTCTCTGCTTTGCCAGATCATCTGTGGTAAGTTGCTATATGTTAATTGGTAATAGGAGTAGGAGGAAAACTCCTATTTGTGTCCATTTAAGATTTTTGTTTTCTGTGATTGATAATTCAGGCTGTGTTTATCCAAATGGCATTGAAATTTTGCAAAGAAGTCCCAAATTGAAATTTCTCATCAATTGAAACCCATTCAAAACCATACATTTTAATGAAAAACTAATTATATTATTAATAGATGCAATCAAATAGGTTCAATAGATTGTTGGTGTGTTTTGACATGCTGTATGTAAAAATGTTACTGTTACTTAGCAATAACAAAGGGGTATCCTGGCTTTACATCAGAGTTTGCACACTTTGCATTTCTTAAAATACAAAGTGATCTAGATATTATCCAACTTAAACAACTTTGGTACAGCTTTGGAAAATTGTTGGAAACAATTGGATTTCATTTTTCACACATGGGTTAAAATGTACAGAATTTTTGACAATGATCTAACCTGTGTTTTTTTCCCCTCTTTAGATGCTGTCGTCAGCACATACAAAACAACACACACCAAAGCAATGGGAGACCATGACAAAATAACTGAAGTATGCATCCAGAGAGGATGGGTGGTGGCGGCAAGCAATATAAAAGTAGCTGCTGTACCTCCAGACTACAGAGCAGCATCTTTCCTCAGGCTGTGAGACTCGTCAACTTAGCCGCCACATTCTGTCATACAAAATAGTTTGGGTTTTATGTTTTTCTTATTTAGCATAAATGGGACTACAACTGCATTTGTTGCACAACCCTGTATTTTGAAATTACAACAAATTAACCTTGAACCTCTCCATTCAAGACCCACATCCTTTGTTGCCATAATTTTTAATAATTACCTGGAGTGGACCTTCATTGTGTTTTTGTTACAGCTTCACTGTTGTCAACCGAGTAGTTCCTCCTTCTCTGAATAATGTTTATATAGTATTCCGACCACTGAAAGTGCTTTAACACTAAACATCATGATTCACACCCATTCACACACTGATGACAGGGGCTACCATGCAAGGTGCCACCTGCCCATCAGGACTAACTAGTCATTCATACACATGTATACACTATAGAAACAGCCTAAGGGAGCATTTTGGGGTTAAGTGTCTTGCCCAAGGACACATCGACATGGACTACCGCCGATCTGATTGAAGGACGACCCTGCTCCACCCTGTGGCTCAGTGTATATATATATTTATTTTTCTGTTGTGTTTACATTCTGGCATCTTATGCGTTTGTACCTCCACTGACTACTAAGTACCGTTTCAAAGTAGCTGGACTATCACGTTCAAATTAACAAAAATAGAATAGTTAGTATTTTGGGTCAAAATAAGGCAACATGGGATGAAACTTGTCAAGTAGTTCAAAGGGAGGTATACTTACAATGAAGCAGTTCAGTGTCTTCACAAAGAGGGATTATCACTCAACATTTGGCGTGTGTTTTGGAAAGTGCTTAGGACCGGTAGTGGTGCGCGTAGTGGTGGAATAACCATAGTTTCCAGAAAGACGGTTGTCCCAGCAGGGAGGAAGAGCAGCTTGTTTATCAAAGGCTTGACGCTGCATATTATGTTATCAGCTCTATGCACTGACGCTTGTTGGTGGGAAGTAGTGGACAACTGGCAGCCCCTCCATTCCTCTCCACCGACGAGCCGAGCTACACACCAGCCTACAGCAGCTTTTCTTCTCATTCCAGCATGGGACTTTGCTGGGGGGCTTTTTCCTGCCAATGCTGAGAATGAACTCATAAGAAGCGTAGTATGACGACACTAAATAGCATTTTAACAACATTGTTTCAAAGTCAAGTTAATTACAATGTAGATACTCTACGTAACAAAGGTCTGTATCTCATTCCTGATTAAACTCTTTAACCTCCTCTGGTGCTAACATTTGCTGTTTAGCACTACACAAAGTACAGCTGGGGCAGATGACATTGGTTTTTAAAGGTATTTGGTCTTAAACTAAAACATTGGACAAATTGAAATTTTAACCTCATGTTGGTTCTAGAGGAAAAGTCAGGGTATAAACAAATGTATCCTCAGGGGACCATCATTAAAAAATGTATGGCCATAAATGTAATATTTGTCAAGATATCTGACTCTATTGGCCAGATTGTTCTGTCTTCAACCGTGGTAGTGACGTTCTCAGGCCTTAGAAGTGTTTCTGGAATTCCTGTGTTTTTGTCACTGAGTTTAAACTCTGTTTCGTTGTGCTCAGATCAATCTCCGCCTCCCAGTTTGCTCTTCTGTATAACCAGTCTCATGCCTGCCTGCTCACTCTCAACCGTCAAACCCAGCACCTCGTTCCTATCTCGTACCTCGTACCCATCGATTTCCCCTCCGGGTAAACACTGTTAGCTCTGTCAGCACTGTTGCCGTTGTTTGCGCTGTTTGCACCATTAGTTGCAAGCCGCCGGCTCAGCCATCGCCATGTTGAGGGCCACATGGTGGCAATATAAATGCTCAAAAATGCATTGTTATCTACTTACAATTAGAGCATTTTAGCTGTTAACAGAGATCATATGTGGCTGAAAGTTTTCATGTCAAATTAAGGAGAAACTGGGAACAGCAGAGCTGTCAGGGTATGTTTTTGATCTTTTGTGTGCGTGTAGCTCCTGGTGATTCCCATTATTTTAAACTTAGTTCAAAGACCCAAAATGGGCTATGGGACTGCTTTTGTCAGGTTTCCACGTGACAAAAATAGTCACTATAAGCCTAAACTTCCCATCCAGGTTGAAGCATTCAAAAACTCTTGGTTTACTCAGGGGATTCCTAAAAAAAAAAAGACATCAGACATTTTCAGTTTTCTTTCAAATTATGATCTGTGAAAAATGTCAGTAGCAGAAAAAATAAACTTAACTTGCAATCCTCTGAAACCAGAGGCGAGTAGAACATGTCAGAGTCTCGTTCCCTCCCACGGCCGCCTAAATGTAGTGACATGAGTGGTGAGACATCCGCCGCATTGAAGCATCTGTGGCCTAGCCTGATATTAGTCCAGTCCTCTATTTGGCAACACCTAGTTCCTGTTCCAATTGAAGGGTTTCTGCATTGCCAAGAGCTAATGGGTCATGTGACGTACCATCAGGACACCTGCCTTTCTTTCCATGACCCCCCCCCCCCCGTTGGCTTTGACATTTGGTCATGCAGTGATCCTCCTATTTGTTTTGGATCATTTCTGTAATACGGCCTTTTGGAGAGATTTTGACAACCAGTTACAACTTTACTTTGCTATATTTACAGACAGTCCAATTGAATTTAAGGGCTGGCCGAATATGTCCATTAGTGCGATTATAACAGGAATAAATTATTGAACTAATTTACTGCTGTCCTCTTTTGTGGTGTTTTATCGTGCAGCTTAAGCTAGCCAACGTGGGATTTCCTACAGCAGGTTTAAAATGCAGACACGTTTGGGTCCCTCTGCCAAACTGATCTCAGAGGCTTTGTCTTCAGCCTTGTTGAACCACTGAAATTGCAGGAGAAGAATTGAGGATGATGTGGTTGTCTGCTGTTGCGGTCCACCCTGTCACAAGCTTTTAAAAACCTGTTCACAATAAGCAGCTGGCTGGGGACACTCTCTGTTCGTGGCTGGCATGCTCAGACGCTCCCGGGATGCGTCTCCTGGCCGCCCTCCCTATAAAACACTCCTCGCCGTGTGTGTAAAAAGCTGCATTTAGCATAATGAAATGTAGGAAGCAATCAGTGAGAACACTGACAGAATGCAGGCTGACACCCGGGATATTTCCTGCTTGGGAGAAGTCTAATGTGGTTTACACTCACATCTAGTCTCATAACTGCATAAATAGAGACAGGGCCGCTATGCAGATGCTACCCATCCGCGTTACTTTGCTTCACGGCCAGCTCTGACACACGCACACACATACGCCACAAAGCAAATTAGCTTTATTTGCATTTTTAGAGCTTGCTCAGTCATGCATCCTGTGTATTTTTAAATGTTTTTCTTTGTTTCTTCATGTCCTGTTTTTCTTTTAGTTTTGAAGGCTTTGTTTATTGATTTTGGATCAGGATTTGAAAGTAAAAGGTGTTTCATGGAACCCAGAGTTGCATGTAATGAGCATGCCTTGACATGTATTCAGAGGTCCACTCAGTGTAGCTCTCAATCATCAAATTCAACCAAAATATTGCTGATCATGAAGTCACAACAACCAATTATTAAAGGTATCAAAAACGTAGAGCTTTATTATTATGAAGAACCCATGAAACGATGATGTGGTGTCATTTTTCCTCATGAAGATGTATATGAGTAGACGTCAGGGACATAAGCTGCTAGGGGGCCCGAGGGCAAACCAACATGAGTGTTTGGTCAGGATCCTTTGGGGTCACTTAGGTCCGTCCAAATGCAGACCTACACCCTTACTGCTACTGTGACACTCTATTCCTGCATGTACAAAGGTGGCTGAACTGACTTCTTTGCAAGTTTACACTCTACTGGTTACTGTGACTCCTCACAATGGTTATGATTTGCAACATGGCTGCTGTTTCAGGAAGTGAATGGTACATCTGTCCTGGGAAGTGCCAGGAAGTGCAGCATAAAGAGCTGGTTTTGTCACAGACTTTCCATCTCTCTGTAGCTGTGTCCGTACACCTAGAGCCAAAGCAGACTCCACTGGCAAGGGAAAGACACGGTTGCAGCGACGGAGCTGTCAGTCAAAGCTCCAGGGAAGCAGAACCAAAGGGGGGTCTCATGTGGCCTGCAATTTTCTTGAGGCCATTAAGCCCACCCCTTTTAATTCCTCTCTCACACTCATGCTATTCTAACTGTAAAGTGGCCTTTCAGTGCTAAGCTTTCCATCCAAAGACAGGAATGTGAAAAGCACTTTGCAGAACAATGCTGAACACATCTTGCTAATTGTCCAGGCTAAAAGGAAATGTAATGGTGGACATGTTCATTTAGTTAGGGCTCTATAAAGATTCTCAGGCAGACAGGTCACTGGATATTGAGGTGCAAGCAAACAATGACACTTTGATTTGATTTCTATAATAAATTTAGTAAGACTCAGTACCAAAACCACAATGTTTCTCGTACCCTGATCAAGTGATTTTTGTAACTTCTCTACTGTCTACACGGAGGTTGCCCAGTGAAGGTTTTCATTTCGGTGTCGGATGTCTCCTGTTGATGTCACCAACACAATACCAAACAAAGCTCACGCTTTCATTTGATTTCCCACAGTAACTTTGATTGACTTTTAGCTGATGTAGAGCGTTGGTGGACGATGCACATAGAACTGGGTTTACATTCGGTTAACTTCTATCGAGAAATGAGATGGGAGAAAGTAGGAGACTTTATTTTTTATTTAACACAAACTCATATATAGACACTTATACGTACACACATACACATATATAAAAAGAAAGAGTGATATATAATATATATGTATGATTGATATATACTGTATATACACACAAACACACTCCTGTCTATCCATATGATGACATGAAATACAACAAATTAGTGCTGAATGCAAGAGAATGTTATTATTAATATAATAATTATAATAACTACACACTATGAAGCATTAGTTAAGTATGAGTAAACACTTAATTAATCATTTAGAAAGCATTGTTCCTACATTAACACTCATTAGTATACAATTCATAACAGTTATATATTAACATTGTCCCTAAACGTTAGTGCATATCTAAATCATTATATATATATAAATGCATGTATAATGTACATCTACAACTCCTTAATAATTGGTTTGCAATACATATATAATACTTAATTTACAAATGGGGAATCCATCATTTATAAAGTATGAAAACACGATCACGAAACACATAATAGACGAGCTTATTAATCAAGAACAAAACATTTATAACTGTTGTTATGAACTGCATACTAATGAGTGTTAATGTAGGAACAATGCTTTATAAATGATGAATTTGAGTTTACTCATTCTTAACTAATGCGTCATAGCGTGTAGTTATTATAAAGTGTTACCTAATAATTTGCTCTTAACAATTGTTTGCACTTGTAAACATAACGTCAGGATTACAGCAGTTGATTTGGGTGGAGCCTACATTCAAGATAAAAACACAAGTGATATCAAGGTGGGTCCTGCTATGGTTAGAGATCATTCCAGCTGTGTGTAATGCATCTTATATTTTAGTTTACAGGTACCAAAAGGATACACCAGTGTTTTCTCGCTTATTGCTCCTCCAGGAAGCCTCCTCCATTATCAAGATGGATTTTAGGAATTGGGAAATTTCTTCAGGATGGAACGCTGAGTTTGATTTCCGGGTCACAAGACAGAGGAGCGAGGAGACTGAGAGGCACAAAATCCAGAAATGAGGAAGGAACTAGCTGGGTAGCTGTTTGTTAGCACAGGGAACCTACCTGCAAATGCTAACAGCTAGATGCCAAATGGTGTGATCCTTATTCTTCAATAACAAAACACTCTAGGAACATTAACCAGATCCTCATTAACCATTTAGCATTAGTTTGTGTCCCTTATGTATTAGCATATATTCTGGTTAGGAAGGTAACCATCACTTCTATACGAGGTGATTAACCAACGATATTTGTTTAAAGACACAGGTGGCTGTCGGGCTGCCATTGTTGCCACCATTCAAAAATATCAACGTTACATTAAAAAAACATTTTGGTCATTAATATGATTTTGTAGGTTACACAAATGGATGACTTTTGTAATTTCAGTTGGAAAGAGTTGGATGGATGACAGTTCTTTGACTTTGACTCCCCTCTAAATATTCATATACATTACCAGGCGCTCCAAAAAGAACAAACAACCCTCTGCCCATACCAACATACAGGTAATGTAGATTGAATAAATAACTTGTTAAACTCTGAAAAGCAGCGTGCCTTTTATTCCCCTCCCTCCCTCTCCACATAAGTGTGCCATACTCAATTTCCAGCTTCAGTGAGAATGAAGAAAGATAGGGGGAGAAAATTGGAAGTTTGGTTTAAAATGCAGACAGCCCTGGCTTTCTGCTTGACGGCCTGTGACATCTCCCTGCACCACACTTTGCATGGCAGAATAGGAGCTTGTAATAGAATTTCCCCCACCAAGGAGGTTAATTACATCCCCCCCCCCCCCCTGCACCCAAGCTGCAAAATAAAATAAAATAAAATGCACCACATCGCCTGTAAGCGTCTGTGACAGCCACAAATCCCTATCGCCATTTTACCTTTAGGATTTAATTCCAGGTTAATGTCTGCCATTGTGTCGCATTATAGTGAGACCCTCAGGGGAACTTTACGGGCCTTCAGCCAAAATGAATGACATGACAGCTTATGGCAAAGAGGAGAGAAGTGGAGGGACACCAGGCTGTCACTGTTCTGTGAAGAACTGTCATCATGTAACTTGACTGAGAGGGTTTGAACATGCTGAGGCTTGAATTGATCTCAAAGCACACCTCAAGGGATAGCTAGTGGAAGCAGGGCAGGTGGAACACCTCAGAACAGTTTTACTGTGGTTCTGGTTAATATCTTCAAAATCCTTGCCTCTCATACCCTACATTCTCCTGTCTCAGCCATCATCCAGTCTGTTCTCTGCTCCTCCATCACTGTGTGGTTTGGATCGGCCACCAAACAGGACAGAAACAGACTGCAACGGATTGTCAGGTCTGCAGAGAGGATCATTGGTTCCAGCCTGCCCTCCATCCTGGACTTGTTCACCTCCAGAGTCAGGAGTCATTTTGACCGTTTTAAAATTTTGCAGTGTTATAAAATAAAATCTATAAAAAACTATAGGACCCTGACTTGTCCTAAATGTGTCCATATGTTATTGTGACATTGTTATTTTACTTAAATTACAAAAGACAAAAGAGTTATGAGTATTTATATGTTGGATATCAGTGTTTCCAGGTGCACGAAGCCCAACGTTACTGTGCAATGCTCTGGTTTGTCAGTGAACTAAACTGCAACCTGGAGTCTGTGAACAGGTCCAACGCGGGTGAATGTGTATCAGCAGGTTGGGTCCTGCGCTGCTTTTTTCTAAATTCTCGTCATGAATCACATCTCTCGCCGCCATCTCACATTCTTTTCCTATTCTTGCCTAATCTTGCAGTCTTTGGCCTGCTCATAGAACTAAACATCCAGGAGGCCAACTACTAATATCCAACTGGGATTTTATTCTCTTTTTTTTGGTTTTTACTCTGATAGCAAAACGGTAGTGGGAACACTGGTTGTTTGTATTCCTGTAACTGTGTATATTTCTTTGACATTGTGTGATGTTTATTGCGACTTCAGCATTATCTGCTGTCTTATGCTCAACACACAGCTCAGCTCGCGTACAAAGCAGCTTTGACCGACAGCTTTGTTGATAGGCTATTACTTGTGTCGTGTAACCAATCAAATAGTGGTGTGGGCGGGTCGTTGAACAAGGCTACAGACAGAAAGCGGCGGCCAGCTGAGGTCCAGCCTCCTAACATATTGGTTCATGCTTCAGCAAGACAAAATCCCACCATGGGCCACTGTGCTGCCTGTTATTGTTAGTGGACCGAGTGGGAGAACCACCTCCTCCTCATCCCTTCACTTCTAATCCATCAGCCTGCAGGAACTGTGGCAAAGGGGTTAGCTACTACCTCAAGAAATATGGCCAACTGCCCATACATGGACTGCACATACATTGAAACTTACTGACCATAGATGTGTTGCTCCATGTACCACGATGTCTCCTTAATATTCACATCATATAGCCGACCAGTGTTGACTTTTTCCAAAGCTAGTGAGTATCAAATGTCTAACCATAAAAATCACCGCAGTGTAACATGGAGGGATTTAAATGACAAGTATATAAAACCTGCAATGAAAGCTGCCTCAGTCTGCTTTGAGGAGTCTCTAAGCCACCTGTAAAATGTAATTAATGTGGCTTTTAGTGGGAAGTGTCAGTGTCCCGGGATGGTTTGAACATTGTTTTTCTATCCAAAGCAATAAAAACTATTTTTTATTCACGCTAAATAATGATAAAATATAAAGACTGAGAATATAGTCACAATATACTGTGTTGCAGCATCTTTGATGAGCCTATAAGTGGATTTAGGCTATTAGCATCCTATTTATAAATTGCCCACAAGAGTCAGCAGCAGTAATAAAGCTCTAGTGTAAGTTCCGTCAGGAAGACTATACTTTTGCATACTAAGGCCTGAAGTTAATTTCTGAACACTGTTACCCCTCCACCTCCCCATCACCGCCACGTCTTCGCAGATTCATTAGCTTCAACAGCCTCCTCAGACTAGTCTCAGCCAATCAACAGCCTCCACTACTGTCTGGACTCCATTGGGGGATGTATCTTGCTGCTGCTAAGGGCAGACGCCCCTCAGCAACAATGCTTTATAAATGATGAATTAAGTGTTTACTCATACTTAACTAATGCTTCATAGTGTGTAGTTATTATAAAGTGTTACCCACAATCCTTTTATGAAGTAGTTTTGTTGCCTAAACCCTAACCAAGTTGTTTCCTGTGAATACAGGAGTTTATTTTCACAGTGTCTCCATGTAATTGACACATATGTACAACTGACGCTATAGAAGGATACATGGAGCATCATAGTTTGACCTAACTGATGCTAACATTGTTTAGATATTTCAGTGGTGGACAGACAGGCAGACTCACATTGTCATACCTAGAGCCATAGCACCAGCATGACTAAAAACTAATACCAGGGATTCTGATTGTTAAAAACACCTTCACCCTATACACAACACAACATTCTACTACATTTTTGTCTGTCAAGCTTGACCCATGAGCGTTTTTTTAAACATATAGAAGCATATGAGGTATTTCCCTACGTGATCTGTTCAGTTCCTTAGCTTTAATACAGTGCATGGCTTTGTGTAATCCACTGCAGACAATCATTGTTGGACTCCTCCAATCCAGCGTGCCTGCTCTGACCAGAGAGCAGCAAACAATGACAAGATTACATTTTATATTGAAATATTCAATGGTTGAGCTCAAACGTAATCCCATGATTAATCAACCCTCTCTGAGAGCTTACATTGATCTTTAAAGAATAAAAGACTAAGTACATCCTTTTGAAGGCAGGGAGAGAAATCGTAGCAAAATAAGTTTGGGTTGTATGCGTTGGGGGATGGAGGAAGTTACATTCTATACAAGTCCACAGAGCTATTTATTATTTTGTTGATGTAGGTTCATTGTAGATAAAGCTTCCCAAGGAAAACATTGCAAAGAGGAAAAGTCCTGGGTTTATTTTTGCTAAGCTTAATTATATTTCTAAATGCTTCAGTGAGGTTTTCAAGAGCAGCTATCTGTAATGTGTAATATTTCATATTTATGAAGCATCTGCATAATAAAGATAAGGCATTCAATTAACTGAGCCATAAAAAAACCTCCATGTTATTAAATATTAATCATTCCACATATTGCTTTGATTTCTAACTACTTAATTACAAACATGCCGCTCTGCTGCGGAACTGTGAGTTGGGCATTTCGTCGTCTTTAAGACGACTATGAAGTGTTTTGCAAAGCACTTCATACACAGCAATAAAAGCATGTGTGAGCTCAGTGAGGGCCACCCTGTCCCGCTCACACCACCCACTGTTTCACATGCACAGCATGTCACCATTTATGTTGTTTCCATTATTTTATTCCAAATATCAAAGTGACACGCAGCTGGTTATGAGACTCATTGTCATGTAACCATATCATGTTTTTTTTATCTGGCGTCACCAGCCGCCGCATGTGATTTGTTATTTCAAAAATAAAAGATTCTTTTGCCATCACTATGATTAGTCTTCAGGCAGGTTGCTCTATTCTCAATCTCAGTGACTCTCATACTAGCAAATGTCTTGGAGCTCTCTTGGAACAAAATGTTGGAATCTTGCATTGAGGTGGATCTAAAACAGTATCTTCCTTTAGAGGAGATCTGTCTTTGAGAATTGTTTGCAGAACAAAATGTATCTATTTGACTATTACTCACTGCATATATATCTACGACTGAGAACTGCATTGATGTTAGAAGGTATCTTGCTAAATGTCAAATTATTGATATTGAAATAACTGAAAGATACCTAATTTTCTAAATATCCAAAAATGAAGCATAGGGCTCATATTAGACTGGTGTGTTTGTGTGAAATGAAACATATTTTTCATAAACTGTAAGCATATGTGTGTGTCTGAAGAGACTGAAGGTCAAACATCAACCAGTTAAAGGTCAGAACAAAAGGCTTGTAACACTTGAGCTGTGTTGCTGTTGATCAAACACATAGCATATATAGATTGATATAGATTAAACGTGAATGTGTAAATGTAAAACAAAATGTCAGAAAAATCCACCTTTTGAATAACCTTCCCTTTCTGATATTTCTTTTTATCCTTGTCGCCATCGAGGGACATTTAGGGATTTATGTCTCATCTGGTTCACCGGCTGCCTCATTGATGAATTCCATTGACAAATAAAAGGAGAGCCTTGGAAATTGCTGTTTCCCCCCCCCCCTCTGCTTAAGTGTCAATCACACACACACACACACACACAATCACAATTGAAGTGGCGCTGTCTCTAATGTGTTGATGTGTTTTGAAGTTGCAATACACAAAAACAGGTCATGCAGGCTGGGGCCGGAATACGTTTTTTAGCCTCCCAGCCATGGAGGTTGCAGACCAAGCTCGCCTCAGCTCTGCAGCATGAAATCCAGGGCTATAGAGGGGGATTTGGCTTCTTGGTCTAAAGCCAAGCAGGGAATTGCATGACTGGCCATCACTGGCAGCTACACCTAAACCCGGAGACGCTTCCCCTCTTATCTGCCCCTCACCATCATGCTGCCGCAGCTCCTACCTCGTGGTGCATAAGCAATATTTCCAGCCAGCGTCCTCCCCAAACCCTCCCCAGAGATTTATCTGGCTGTTGAAGTAGAAAATGAATATTTTACAGTTCACTTGCCTGATCAATTACCTACAAGCTGTTGCTGTATGTTGTGGCTGGTCGGAAGAAGCGCTTGTAGGCAGTGATAGAAAGGTCCATGGGGAGCCTCCTTCTCTTCCACAACAACGGCAAAATCAAAAAAGAGCAAAGGACTTGTGAATGAGACGGTCTCCGGTGAGCCACTCCTTTTTGTATGCACACAGCTCTGGAATTGTTGCAAAACAAAATTAAAGCTTTTAGGTGATAATTAGCGCAGGCTAATTTCAAGAGGGAACAGACACACTGGGCTGATTTGAAGTTGCCAAGTGCTCCTTGATTCAAGGCCAATTTAAATATTCACTAAATAAATATATAATCTCATCAGTGTTCACTGATTAACATCCATCTGCATGTAGTGCCTTCAGAAAAGATAAGATAGAACTTGATTTATCCCCAGGGAAATTGGGTATTCAAGGAATTTCTCTCTGATAATAACTGCGACTACCTCCTTGATAATAAGTTGATGTGTTCCTTGTGTTTAATGCAACAGTATCACTCCCAACTCGTAAAATACCGCCGCTTGGTCAGTGGCCCTACACTTATCAGGGACAGCTTGTCCTTTTCCGCTTGTAACATGCATAGTGTCTTTTCAAAATAAACCTCCTTGTTCACAGGAAACATACAGATTAAGCTTGTAACATGCACAGTGTCTTTTCAAAATAAACTTCCTTGTTCACAGGAAACATACAGATTAAGCTTGTAACATGCACAGTGTCTTTTCAAAATAAACCTCTGTTTTCATAGGAAATGTTCAGTTTCCTCTCGTTTCATGCATAAGAATGAACTTACAACATGGGTTTACTTAGTTTTTAGGTTTACTTACGCAACAAAACCGCTCAGTTAGATTCAGGCAGCAGAAGTACTTTGCTGGGCTTTGGAAAGATCCTGGTTTGGGTTGCAATAAGTACATGTATTATGTAAATAAGCATGCTCGTTATGTAGCCTTCATAAATTAAGTAACAAAACTACGGTAAATAAGTCAACAATTACTTGGTTTTACCTGGGACACAATGTTTCTGTTATATTTGGACTTTGTATCGACACTCAGTGCTGACTTTTTTAAGTTATATATTTCTACAATACATGCATAGACCTGGTTATGGTTATGCAACGTAAGCACTTGGTATTCATCGTGAAAGCTTGGTGCTTAGTGAGTTGTTAGGACAAGTCAAGTTAAACTTACAGAGTTAGAAACCTTGTTCATCAAAAATGTCCAAAAATGTCTCTATGCATGCTGCTTTCCACTGCCCAGGCTAAATAAATAGTAGTTGAACTTTTTTTCAAACTGTGAATAAAATAATTTCTGTTGATTTGGAAATGTTGTCAATTGTTACAATCACATGTGCTACAAACTAAACTTTGTGACTCCAGTTTCTTATAGACCTGCTTTGACCTCTTTAAAAGGACTACTGTGTGATTTTTACCTCATGTCGGCACACTACTGATTTTCTTCTGAAGCCAAATTAGAGAAGTGTCTGATTGTGTCTCAATCAAACACATCCATTGTCCTGCAATCAATGTCCTGATTGCAGGACAATGTGCTTGGTAGTTTTAATAATGGAGTACTTATTCATCAGAGGACATTCAGACGTGGAAGTTGGCAAACCCTGCAATCCCCTCACGCTGCAATCTCACACTGATCACAACTTCAACATATTGAAGTACATAGACAGTGTGAAGTTTTATTTAGCAAACAAAAAAAATAGTAGAAATAAGCTAAGTTAAAGAGTTTTGTCAGCGAACAATCTGACCCTGATCATTCAGATGCCCCTTTTTCCATTTTCACACAGAATGGTACAAACATTTGTTTAACATATAGATACAAAAAAAAGAAGAGTTACACTAAAAGTAAATACACTGAGGAAAAAGTGACCTTGAATATCATATTAAAACAAATTGAACATGACAATTACCAGAAAACAGTGTCTCTCATGTTCAGTTTAAATGTAGGATTTAATTAAATCAGCTGCTGTCTCTCTGGGGTCTAGGCCATTTTCTCAATTTTTAAATGTTTTCTTAAACTCACCTTTTAAGGCACTTTCATATATGCTACATAGACATGTCTTATATCAAAATGTGCAGAACAATCTCAGCTATCTATATAATGAGGCACCAATTGTCCTAAGGCACTGTGCAATTTGGCTCTAAAGCTGAAAAGTTGGAAGTCCAATTTTTTGAGTGTTTTGGTGCTTGAAATTGGTTCACCAAAGTCTTAGGTTCACACAATTAGTGGAATATATGAATAAAATAGTAGATAGATGTATAATAAATGTCTCAAACCAAATTTTGTAATATCGTTTTTTGAGTAGGTGTCATTTACTCTCACCAGTAGAGGGACTGTCACTTTACTTAGTGCACTGCACCCTGGCAGCTGTGAATCCTCTCTGTAAAAAAAAATATTGAACAGTCATTACTAAGTAAAGTTCTCACTCCCTTTGTCCTTTCTTCCTCCACACACACACACACACAAGATAGATAGATAGATACTTTATTCATCAGGGGGACGAGCTAACAAGCTACACACTACACGATCGAGCTAATGAAGGAGCTAGCTACACGCTACAACGTGGACTGGAGGAATTATGCCTCAAAAGGATTTGGAAAAAACATGTCCATGCCTTTCCCTTCAGTAGACTCCACTAACGGTGTGTTTACATGTCTGTAAAAAGTCAATCATAAAGCTACAGCTGTCTCAGAACGCTGCCGTTAGCACGATCGAGCTCAACGCAAACGTGCTAACGAACGAGCTAACAAGCTACACGGGGTAAACAATGAACTCACCCATTCCGGTAATCCTCTTCGTCATATGACGAACTGTAAGCATCATAGTTCGCTGTGTGAGTCACGTACAATCTCGTGAGAATATGGACACGGAAGTGGAGAATCTACAGATTTCTACAGATATTCGAAACATTTTTCTGTGCCATTTTTTGACGGAGATATTAATAGAAACATAGAGTGAGCGCCGCATGGACGCACCGGTGCGTCCATAGACCCCAGGGGTTAATGGCGTCACTAAAGCAGATGCAGTCGATGTTTAAAACGTTGAATGACATGCACTGTTTCATCTGGAAATAGGACATTTCTATGTTACAGTCAAGTCAGAAAAAATTATCTTTTCACATCCTGACAAAGTAAGGGCGCTAACACTCTTAAAATTACTTTTTCTTTTCATGAATGTAAGATGAAAGGCCAAATTCATCATGTGCCACTGTGCATCCAAAATCTTCCAAATTTCCAAAACGGTAAGTAACAACAGTGGGTGATGCCAAGGTACTGCACAGGTTTGCATGGATATTTGTAATTGTAAATCCAAATAAAGCCATAGACCGCATTGTACGAGCTGTAACAAAGGATTTAGTAACCACACTATTCATTCAACGTGCAGGGCATATGTCTACTGGAGAATAGGCACACCTGACGCAAAAACAGACGATTTTGACGGTCATATACTAGAATCTTGTGTATATTTCCAAGTCCTGGTTTATTCAGGCCTTGCTATATAGCCTTAGCACTTGCAGGGCTTAAAGTCCAAAGTTTGCTCTGAGGGTAGTGCTAAGTAAACAGCTAGGGGAACATGAATGAACACATAAAATTGCATGGCATCCTGCATGTTAAATTGTGAGACATCTTGTGAAAGAAAGTAGACTTTTTTGTCTACGGATGCGTGAGTTGCATAAAGTGCCCTAAACTTGTTTTCTTTCTTCTGGTTACAATAAGAAGTCTGATTGTATTAAAGTCTATGAGCAAATGACCCTACATCTCACTTGATCTATACATTGTAAGCAATCACTAGTTTCAAGTCTTCTTCAATACAGCAGGATGGTCATTTAGTAAATTATTCAAGTCAATTCAATTTATTTTGTATAGCCCAAAATCACAAATTTGCCCCAGAGGGTTTTACAATCTGTACACATGAGACATCCTCTGTCCCGGGACCCTCTCTTCGGAACAGGAAAAACTCCCCCAAAAAAAACCTTTAACAGGGAGAAAAAAAGGAAGAAATGTGTTTACGTGTTAATACATGAGCTGCAGCATTCTGAATCAACTGAAGAGATTTAAGAGACTTATTAGAACAGCCTGATAAGGAATTGCAGTAATCTAGTCTAGAGGTAACAAAAGCATTAACTAATTATTTTGCATCGCTTTGAGACTGGATATGCCTGATTTTTGAAATGTTACGTAGTTGAAAAAAGGCAGTCCTAGAAATTTGTTTTATCAGAGAATTAAAGGACATCCTGATGAAAGGTGACTCAGAGATTCTTTACGGTGCTGCTGGATGCCAGTGCAATGCCATCTAGAGAAACTATATCATTAGATAACTGATGTCGGAGGTGTTCTGGGCCTAGTAGAACGACTTCAGTTTTGTCTGAGTTTAACATCAGGAAGTTGCAGGTCATTCAGGTCTTTATGTCCTTAAGACATGCTTGAAGTTTAGCGAGCTGGTTGGTTTCATCTGGTTTGATCGATAGATATAAGTGAGTATCATCTGCATAACAATGAAAGTTTATTTTTATTTATCGCAGGTCCTTCCTTCCTGCTGCTGTCAGGCTGCACAACCAGCTGTGCTCCCAGTAGACCACCAAACACTAATAATCTGTGCAATAATTACTCTGTACAATACACAATACTCTGTCTGTATATATAATATTCTATTCTTTTTTATTTTATTTTTATTTTATTTTAAAAATTTTGAGTTTCTTGTTCATTTTTTGTGCTTTTTGTACTTTTGTATAGTTGATATTCTTTACTGTTTAGTATTTATATTACTTGACTCTATCTTGTGTGCACTGTCCACTTGCTGCTGTGATCCTGTAAATTTCCCCACTGCGGGACTAATAAAGGATTATCTTATCTTATATCTTATAGAGTGTTTTCTGATAATATTGTGTGGCGAGAGGAAGATGATGATATGGTTTAAAGTTTACTTGGCTATCAACCAATCATCAGAGCACAACAACGCCACCTTAGGAATTTCACCTAAAGATTAAGTTTCGCCCACAGTCTCACTAACTCAGGACACTCAGGTTCATTATACAGATTAGGCAGAGACGTGGTTCCAATACAAAACAATTACTCTTTATTTTTACACACCGATGGTTCACAGATTATGGTCAGTACAAAATATTAATAAAAGAGCCTGTATTTCTTTTATTAAAAGAGGTGTAGGGCTGCGGCTTACCAGTGGCGAGGTGGACCAGTACGGGTGAGGATCCCAAAGAGGAGGCACCCCGATCACACGTGTACACAACACTCACACACAACCACACGTGAGGGCTCCGAACCAGGGGCACACCAAACCACACAGCACACGAAGGGAGACACCCCACCCGAAGGCACCAACCCCACCACCTTGGCTTAGCAGCTCCTACAGGGACAAGGAACACAATTACACAAGGCTCTGGTTCTCAGAGAGGAAAATCAAACAAAAGGAAAAAATAAGAAAAGACAAAACCAAAATAACTCCGGTCAGCTGATCAGCCAGGGGGATGATCAGCTAACTGAGGTAAATAAATGAGAGGCCAGAGTGGGCCTTAACATCCCCTGTCAAAATGCACAATAAAAGTGGCTCAAGCTAAAAATAGTTGTTCCTATATTAAAACGAAGGTGATGCTGACGTCAACAGCCCGAAGCCGGGGCGCAGTGCTGATGAGAGCAGCGTCAGACCCTGTAGGCGACACAGCGCAGCAGGGTAGATCAAGCCCGGTAGGGCAAAGCCGTTTAGTCAGAAGCCATGTAGGCAAACACCTGTAGACAAATCCCGGTAGACAAAACAGCAGCGTTCCCTCAATATGAGCAAGTTAACTGTAGCCACTTTGTGGCAACGTTCCGCTCGACTCAGCAAAAAGTCCCCTGTGATAGAGGATAAAATCAAATTAATAAAATAATAATAATTAACCCCAAAGTATATAAACTAACGAGATTAAATCACCTACCGATCAGGCAATATTCTTCTGCTCCAGAAGGGGGGAGGAGGGCATGTAGCCCTGCTACCAGCGGCTATATGAGTGAGACACGGTTACTAACAGACACTATACTACAACAAAATCAGGACCTAATCGAAACTCACCGACACAGATCCGCAGGTGAGTCTCCTGTGCAGGAGAAGGGGAGCCCAAGAGATAGTCTATAAAATGACAGAAAGCCAATATAACACCAAAAGAGCACGACCGACAAAGACAATGCTTCAGCGTTGTTGCATACCTGCGACAGCGGCTGAAGTCAGGCAGACCGGAAGCGGGACACGCGTTTGACGTCAGGGTGGATCTAAGGGAATCCCCGTGGCATTTATGTGATGCCCGCCCACCGTGATTGGCCAGTGGTGGCCTGGTAATTAAAGGGACACCGAGGCCCAGCGAGCGATCAAAGCTCCCTTCTGCTACAATTGCCTAAAGGAAGCATATATAAAGTGAACAAGATTGGTCCAAGCACAGAACCTTGTGGAACACCATGACTAACGTTGGTGTTCATCGAGGTTTCATCGTTTACATATACAAACTGAGATCGATCTGAGAAATGGGATTTGAACCAGCTTAGTGCGGTTCCCTTAATGCCAATACAATGTTCTAGTCTCTGTAATAGGATGTCATTACATTACACCATTGACCATTGTCAATGGTGTCGAACGCAGCACAAAGGTCTAACAAGACCAGAACAGAGACAAGTCCTTTGTCTGATGCAATTAGAAGGTCATTAGTTATTTTTACCAGAGCTGTCTCTGTGCTATGATGCTTTCTAAATCCTGACTGAAAATCCTCAAATAAACTATTGTTACGTAGAACTGATTCGCAACTGCTTTCTCAAGGACCTTAGAGAGGAAAGGAAGGTTAGAGATTGGTCTATAGTTAGCCAACACCTCTGGATCAAGAGTGGGCTTAGATATCGCTATATTTTAAAAAAAACATCAACCTACATCGGACA
This sequence comes from Leptoclinus maculatus, assembly GCA_032191485.1. NCBI lineage: Eukaryota > Metazoa > Chordata > Actinopteri > Perciformes > Stichaeidae > Leptoclinus > Leptoclinus maculatus. The sequence continues at coordinate 38,962,560 of JAVDOI010000002.1, read as the reverse complement.
CACCGGAAGCCTGAAATAGCCTGAGGCAGACTGGCACACGAACATCCTTAAAGCATTGAAGACTAGCTGACTCTCTTACACTCTGCTGACGGCAGCCTGTGGCTTGCCCTGCACAGCAACATGTCACCATGCAGGACTCAAGAGACGCGACTGTGTTTACAGTTCAATTCGCTCACCGTCAGCATTGGAGCATCCGAGGAGCCAGGGATAGCCTACAAGTTAAGTACTTGTGCACATGACAGAACCACGGCAGAAGGCAAGACCAGGGTCCAGATATAACGACGATCCATAGAAATGTGAGAGGAGAGGATGCACCTCTCCTCTCCCCCTCTCTACTACCCGTTTGTTTTCAACGTACCTGCCGTCTTGACGTGACTGTTTCCTGCCGGCTTCGTCTGCCGCTCCTATTGGTGCCTGGCCGCCTCAGAACTTGGTCCTTGTTTGTTTCCTGTTTTTCCCTGACTGAGAGAATTAAAGAATCCTGGTTTGAGAAAGAACTCTGCTGTCCTGTATCTGCATTTGGGTCCGTATACACACCACATCATAACAATAACTACAGTTCAAACGCTCATCGTCAGCATTGGTTCCGAGGAGCCAGGGATAGCCTAGCTCAGTGTTTTTCAAACTTTTTTGAGCCGCGGCACATTTTTTACAATAAAGAAATCCCACGGCACGCCAACAACCAAAAAAGTTACAAAATGTCACATTGTAGCATAATACAGCATATATGCTGACAATTTAAGTCTCTTAATGTATTGATGCTTACTCAGTGTGAAACCTGGGCCTGTTTGGATGAACACAGAGCTGATATCCTGGCAGAAACTGAAGAAAGGCTCACACGAAGCTCTTCTTCAACAGCTCTCAGTCTCTCTCTGTTTTTAGTTGTTATAGCAGCCATGCTTGAAAAGCTCATCTCACACAGATATGTTGTGGAAAATGGGAGCAATGTTGAAATAGCTCTGTTTGCCAGAATGGGGAATTCCTTGGCAGCAGTCAACCAAAAACTGTCCAAAGGTAGATCAGCAAAGCTCAGCTTTAAACCACGGTCTTGTCTCAGTTCAGTTAGTTCCTCCTGCTCGTGCAAAGTCATGTCCTTTCCAAAAACTGTTGCTGAGGTATATGGGTCCCTAACCCAGTTTTTCTTTTTTAAATATGTCTCCATTGCCGTCCTTCACTGTAACCTCACCTCTTGAAAATCACTGGCCTAGCTTATGTAATGTAAAATTATCCTTTTAACATTGTTAAGCTGTCTATGTTTGCAAATTTATATTAAAATGCTAATATAGTGCATCCCGTGTATGGTAACTATAGCCACACCAAAATTTCACCTGCACCTGAGTTTGGGAATTAGTCAGTTGATGGATTTAAGACCTTAAAACTGTTTTGAACTGAATTATTTGGTGGATAATAGTTATTAAGACAAATAATAATAAGTCTTTCTATTAATTATTTTTTGTTTGAGTGACACCTTTCACTGCTCTGATTGGAAGAAAAGATTACCCTATTAGCATTTTACTGCTATGACTTTTTACGATGTACTATACTATAACGTTTTTATGACTTTTTTATGACATTCTATACTGTGACTTTTTTCGGACTTTTTTGACATAATATACTAAGACTTTATTCGACATGCTATACTACTTATATAGACGTATTTATGACAGAGGAGTGGAGAGATCCACTCGGGTTTCTCCAAAAGTTTTCAAAAGCACCGTAGTGTCCTGCCGTGCTATGGTGTCCTCAGGTTAGCGTAGCATAGCTCCAAACACCAAGACGCTCAGTTAAAATGAAACACATTCCAGCCATAAAATGTGCGACGCTGTCAGCCAGGTACACCGTTCATAAAAATCATTTTCCTGGCTGAGTCAGGGCTGCTGTTATAATGTTATAATTTCTTCCATATCTTTCAATTTGAACTCTTACTACTCCAACTAACTTCTGCCAGCTTCCTTAAATTTCACATTAGTCACGCGCTGGCCCACTGACCAATCACGGCGCACGTTAATGCTGACGTACTTAGCAGGCTACCTCGGTGACAAAGGCACGTCAAAGAATACGCCCAACATGTCAAACTAAAGATCTGATTGGTTGAAGACTATGACAATCAACAATATCGTCCCCATTTACTTAAACTGCAAAGTCTACCTAGAGGACCTCGGGCCTCTCTTCTTACCTAGAGACACAGAGGTGAAATCTGATTGGATAAAAGCTCTCCTTAAAACAAGCTGTGCTGGAAGCAGAGCAACAGAGGAAGACAGGAGCTGTGCAATGAGAAAATAAGATAATGGGAAAAACATTACAATACATGTAGCCTAGTGTATTTATGAACAAATATTAAATTATAATATAGCTATAACTTTGTGATTCTGTTTAGTCCAGCAGAGAAGGCTTAGCTGGCCCTGACGGCCCACCACTGATGTAATGTTCCGGACCTTTGCACGAAGACCCTGGTATAGGGTCTAAGAGACAGGTAGAAGGTTTAGACGTAGAAATTGTTGAAGTCAATTTGTTAAGGTCGATGGAAGAAAAGCCATCTAAACATATATCAGGGTTTACAGCTGTTTCTGAGGTTACTCTATTTGAGGAGAGATCGGTACTGGTTGAGGGCAGGAGATTATTAATTTTCTTTTTAATAGTTAGAATCTTATTATTGAAGTTCATGAAGTCATTACTACTGAGGTTTATAGGAAACCTGGGATTGTTCTTATTTTTCTCTATCAATGATGAGTAATAGGCTGCTCTGGCATTACGGAGGGCCTTCTTATATGTTTTAAGACTGTCTCGCCAAACTAACCGAGATTCTTTCAAATTGGTGGAACGCCATGTCCTTTCCAGTTTTCGCGATGTCTGCTTTAATTTGCAGGTTTGAGGGTTATACCATGGAGCAAACCTCCTTTGTTTTATTATCTTCTTTTTTAGAGGAGAGCCTGTAGCACTATCGACAAGATCATCAACCTGCGATGGACTAAAGTTATCACAGGAGTCCTCCGTTATATTGAGTCATGATATTGAATTAAATGCAGATGGAATCACTTCTTTAAATTTAGCTACAGCACTATCAGATAGACATAGTGTAGAAACGTTTGTCTAATGGCGTACATTCCGGTATGATCTCAAAAGTTATTAGATAGCGGTCCGATAAAAGAGACTATTAAATCTTCTATTTTAATGCCATAAGCCAGAACCAGGTCGAGGGTGTGGTTAAAACAGTGAGTGGGTTTTTGTACATTCGGACATAAGCCAATCTAATCTAATAATGAGATAAACGCAGTACTAAGGCTATCATTATCACCATCCACATGAATATTAAAGTCACCCGCAATAATTACTTTATCTGTTTTAATGACTAAACTTGATAAGAACTCTGAAAATTCCGATAAGGATTCAGAATACGGACCTGGGGCCCAGTAGACTATAACATATGGTCCCATTTAAAGTAAAATAGACCGTAAATCTGAGTATGCTTTAGGACGTGGCTACCTTGTAATTAACTGTTTGTCCGGTCTGGAGGTTGTGCTGTTTTTGGCTTAGAACTTTGCACAGGGTGGCTGTGGATCAGAGGTAATGCGGGTCTTTCAATCAGAAGACGACCCGGTTTGGGGGAAGACACTTAACCCCAAATTAAATGTTTATCAAAAATGATTAGTCCTGATAGGCAGGTGGCACCTTGCATGGTAGCCCCTGCTATGCTGAATAGGTGTGAATGACGTGTAAAAGCACTTTGAGTCGTTGGAAAACTAGAAAGGTGCTTTACAAATACAAGTCCATTTACCATTCAGTGTGTTTTTACTTCATTAAAGTTAATTGCCACCTTTTGGTTACCTAAAAATATCTTATTTAGCATTCGGCTGTAGGCTACTCACATGTCATTTCTGTTTGTAAAAAAACAAGATGGTGACAGCAAATATGCCAAACTCAAGTCTTCAAAGCCCTACCAATGGGTGACGTCTATGTCCACTTCTTATGGTCCTGATTGGGGAGCTAAAGGTCAGGACAGAGGGTCGAAATAAGTTGAAAACGTGGACAAACTGACTGACATACAAATACTTTGGCCCTGCTGCGAATGGGGCACAAAGTTTAGCAAAATGCATTTTGCAACAACTAGGGCATGTACCCAGATTTATAAATGGGGTTGGGAGTGATTATTTCTGGCCTGGATGGTGCAAATGAAATCTGACTTTATTTTGCTTCTGTTTATCAGGAGGGAGATGATAAAATAATCCGGATTGGAAAAATTGCTGGATTACACAGAAAATCATCACAATGGGAGTGATTGAGTCTTTGCAAAGCGCCTCTCTGTCTGGCAAGAAGTTGATGCAAGTACAGATCATTACGTCAGATATGGAAAAAAGTAATTTCGGCTTTGTGAATTTTAACAGTTATTCCATGCTAAGAACCGTAACAAAGGTTTTAGTAATCCTCACCCTTCATTCAACATGCAAGGCATACATGATTGAAAAGATTATTTGATGAACACGGCTGGCATGTGTGCTGGAGAAGTTTGCTCATGCGATAGCACAGAACGCTCTTTCTCTAGAATCCTGTGTAGGACTGAACCTTGAATTATGAACACAAATCATCTCCATTATCAGTGCTCCTTTTATCTGTCCCAGCCAACAGAATCCATTCCATCTCAAGCTCATCAACTCATTTGTGAAACGTTGGAAATTAATTTCAGTCCAGTCTTGCTGACAGTGACAGAGCGCATTCACTAATTATATTGTTACCATAGTGACAGTGTGGGACAAAGCATGGCGCTGCACCTTTAATTTCTAAAGAACAATTTATTTTTTTTCCTTTTCAGTAATATCATTTATATCTGATTTATTCAGCACGTAAGTATTCAGTTCTATGAGGTTCCATGCTTGCATTGCTCCTGCAAATAAGCTGTCAAATCCCAACACTGTAAAATACCAGCAAGAGGAAGGCATGCATCTAGTGTCCATCAAGAAAGCAGAGCCGGAGGCTGGGTGTTATGCTACCGAGACAACACTGTCGGTCGTGACGGCATTTCCCATATGAGAGCAGTGGAGAGTGGGGGTCGTTTGCCATTTTACGCTCCTTCTAATTTTCACAAGCTGAAAAGACACTGGTTAGAAGAAGAAAACCGGACAACACTCAAAGCGAACAATGCGGTGGTAGAGACCTGTTAATCACAAGGTAGTCCTAAAGCATACCCCGCTTTATGGTCTATTTTACTCTAAATAAGACCGTCATTTACTAAATGAACATCATGCTGTATTGAAGAAGACTTGAAACTAGAGATTGAGACCATGACCTCAGGATTAAAATGTATGAATTAAGTGATAGGGTTATTTTCTCATAGACTTCGAGAAAATCAGATTTATTTTTGCAACCAGAGGAGTTCCTCCCTGCTGGCCATTAGGAATAATGCATGTTTAAGGCACTTCCGCATTGACTTCCATTTTTAGAACAGGAGGTTGTCACCTGGACACATGCCTCTAAATGTTATAGATCTTCTTCTTAGAAGACCTCAATTCTGTCTTTTTTTCCAGTGAAGTTGACAGTTCCGTTGGATAATTTGACAACTCGCTCTGTGTTTGCAAACCTCAGCTGTGTCCATTGTGTAGTAGCTCCCAGTTGATGTCTGGACATTTGGACTCCCAAATAACACTCAGGACCAGATCTAAAAAGAAAATGGCATTGCAAGAACGTTTGGTGAGGTTTTCACTGAGTTTGCGACTACAATCTGCATATAATCAATCCCTAATTTTAAGGCAGCAGCTCATTATGCAGTCAGCTCCAAACATGTAGCCTAAGACAGACTTTAGCTTTGTGTGAAAAAACACAGCTGATTCACTTGAATGGAGCCAGTCCAGTAGTGGTACCAACACAAAGGGCCTCGGCAGAAAAAGCAGGATTGTCCAACAAGAAAGTTGAATCAGCCACAAACGTTGCGAGGCATTGTGTTGGCCAATCATATCATATTCATATGGGTTATTCATCAAGTGCACATTCCTGGGACACATTGTAATGTGAATTCCATATTTCCACTGTTTACTTTGCAGTCGCAACGACAAAGACAAAGTAGCTTACGGCATGATAACTTTCCAGAGTTGTAAAATCCTGTCCTTGAGAAATACAACTGGTGTACAGTGCTTCTGATAAGCATTTGGAAACTCCAACGCAAAGCTGTTTTTGGTCCGCATCATCAATAAGAATCTACACAATCTCTGTGAGGCTGTGCTTTGAGCTAATGTTAATCAGCCTCCACGCTAACAATGTAACAATGAAATTGCTTACATGTTGGTGTTCCGCACCGTCTTAGTTCAGTGTGTTGGCATACGAACATTTGCTAATTAGAACAATGTTCAGCTGAGGCTGATGTCATTCCTTTTACAGGAATTTGGTCATAAAGTATTGGACAAATTTAAATTTTCTAGAGCAAAAGTCAGGGGATCATCAAAGTACAGTTTGTCCTCTGGTAATCTCTATCAACAGATTCTGCATTCAGAATCTGTATGAAATGGGACAAGAGTTTTGTATTTGGTAGCGTTATGGTGTCCGTTTGTTGTCAGAGTAGTATTGACCAATCACGTTGGAGCAGGCTTTGGTTGAATGCAGAAACAGTCCGTGTAGAGAGTAAACACATTGGCCAAAATGCAATCTCAAAAGTCGCCGGCTATTGTCTGGTGATGATTTAGATTTTTAAAGCGACTTGTCAATCACAGTAAGTCCACCCTAAAGCATACGCTGCTTTATGGTCTGTTTGACTCTAAATGGACCATCATTTACGAAATGAACATCATGCTGTATTGAAGAAGACTTGAAACTAGAGATTGAGACCATACACTCATAATTACAATGTTTACTGAGGTAATAAATCAAGTGAGAAGTAGAGTCACTTTCTCATAGACTTCTATACAATCAGACTTCTTTTTGCAACCAGAAGTCGCTCCCTGCTGGTCAGTGGAGAGAATGCAAGTTTAAGACACTTCCGCATCGGCTTCACTCGGCAGGACCGGAGGTTGCCGCCCAGTCGCAACCAAAAGTTTTATCACACAGTGTTTTATTCTGCAAACCATAATCAACATTCAAGGATTGACACACTAATTCCCAAATTGCAGAGAGAAACTTGTTTCCTGTCTCAGTGGTAAAGGTCGCTCTTGTATCCAACTCGCACAGAATGCTGCTGCTGCCAGACTCCTGACAGGAACAAAGAATAGAGATCATGTAGTCATTGTAGCTTCCGTTCATTGGCTTCCAGTTGATTTTTAAGAATTTAGTTGTTTGCTGTTTCAGATCTATTCTGAGTATTGTTTTTTCCCAACTGCAGGTAGTCCCTTAAGAGTCTAGTGCTGTCTTTGGACATTTTCTGCATTTAATTGTAATTATGAAGTGTATCCCAGTCATGGTCTGTTTATTTGCCCTCTCTTATATCCCTGATTTCAGTGAGGGTCTGCTGTAAATGTGAGTTCTGTTTTAATTAAGAAATCAGTGGCGGGCCGTGCATTTTATACCTGGGCCTTCACTGCTGAAATACCACCTAATAACCTCATGATGGCGCCACAGCTAGGGTTATTATTCGCTTCTAGGGCTGTAACAAACCGAACAATACGTTTGAATAATACTAGTACATTTGGAAAATGCAGAAGCTTAAATTGTAGGAAATATAATGTTTTCTGCGCTCACTAGGAGACAACGGGCTGACCTCTGAACCGGAACAAAAAAAAACACAACAAAAAACAGCTGGGGCTCCGCAAGTGTTCTGGGTGACTACGCTAAGTAGCTTCACGGGAAAACAACAGCAGCAACACGCATTCTGCTACACACTCAAGGGCCATTCAGATATTAGATGTAAAAAAACGAACCAGTTGACTTACCAAATGCTGATCACATCCTCCTTTCTTTGTTGACAAAGAGTTTCATCCCACGGTTAAATCCCAACTCACAAATCCATTTCTCCTCCAATTTCAGCCATTGAGTGTTAAAAAACAAAGCTAGGTAAAAAAATAAATAATCTACACCAAGCAAAATGCAAAAAATCTCATAATTTCTTCCATATCTTTCAATTTGTCTCACTACTCAGACAAGCCGCTGCTGTAAATTTGTTTCACGATAGTCACGTGCTCGCCCACTGACCAATCACAGCACACGCTGCACCTCACTGCAGAGCTGCTCCTGAAAACTGAGCTGCACATAATGCTGACGTACTTGTAGGCCAGCTAGCAGGCTCTGGCACGTCAAAGAATACGCCCAACATGTCAAACTAAAGATCTCATTGGTTGAACACTATGACAATCAACAATATCGTCCCCATTCACTTAAACTGCAAAGGGATTCACTTGAGAGTCTGCAGGCCTCGGGCCTCTCTTCTTACCTAGAGACACAGAGGTGAAATCTGATTGGATAAAAGCTCTACTTAAAACAAGCTGCACTGGAAGCAGAGCAACTGAGGAAGACAGTAGCTGTGCAATGAGAAAATAAGATAATGGGAAAAATATTTTATAAATTATAATACATGCAGTGTATTTAAGAAAAATTATTAAATTATAAAATAGCTATAACTTTGTGATTCTGTTTAGGCCAGCAGAGAAGGCTTTGCAGGCCCTGACGGCCCACCACTGTAAGAAATGATTTAGAAATAATGATGTACTTTCACTGCAAGTGTTTGCAATACTAAATATATTGTCTTACAGTGTTTCAGCAATGTAGGTCTATTTAGCTGATTAATTAAAGTCAGGTACACAGACAGGTGATGATTGCTGGAGGTTTTAGATTGTAGCCTCAGTGTGTAACACAAGCAAACAAACATGCATGTGTGTGTTGATGTACAAATATGTATCTAACTACAAAGCAAGGAATATCTGTCTGTCTGTTTTGTGTGTAGATATGTCCTTCGCATATCTCAAGAACTGTTCATCCGATCTACATTACACTTAGCGGGTGTATTGCTGGGGATGGAAGGACGTGCAGGGTCGAAGTGGATGCGAGTTGGACATTTTTATATTACATGTTACATTACATATTACATCATACTTTGAATGAACAAGCTATAGTGCTCTGCGCAGCATGAAGGTGCACTTCAGTTGAGCACGTCGTGCTGGAGCGGGCAACACGCTCTCTGCTCTGATCTTAACTCATCATCTGCTCCTGACTCATCTCCATCCCTTTGTGTTCTCCGGGGGGCCCGCCACAACCTCTTTACCAAATAGCAGCTGAGTTGCGAAGTGAGTCTTATTTACTCCTGATCGACTGGCTAGACCAGAAGCACACTGATACTAGCTTACTAGCTAGCTAGCGCGTATATGCAACAAACTAAAGCTAGTAAACTAGCATGCTATCAATCACCGAAACGGGCTAACTGGAGTGGGAACTGGTTCAATATGGATTTCAGCGGCATTTCAAATGCTATGTGATTGTTGAAAAATGTTTTTAACCAATTTAAAAGGGCTTTGAAAATGTACTCAATATTTTAACAGTCAATGTTTAACCTTATATATTATATTGTGCTTCATTTAACAGTCTTCTGTGTGTCATATTACTTTTAGTGTAGCTGACTGTTTTCTGAGTGTTATCTTACTTTTAGTCTAAGTTTAAACGTCTGTTTAAGTTTTGGCTTTGAAAAGCCGAAATGGCTGCCATGGAAAAAGACTATTGGGCTACTGTTGCTTCTACAGGAGATATTCTTTCTGCTACTACTTCTACTGAAACAACTGCTGCTACTTTTAGTATTTTGAATAGTTTTGTTACTTACCATATTCAATTGTTTGTTATAGGAATGATTACCAAGCAGCTGGGCCTAATTAAAGCCGAGACACCCGTCAGTATCCGTAGAACATCCTGTTGAATGTCACACTCATTCTGGCATTTAACGCTCAGTTATACATCCGTGGTTTGATGCGCTGCTGTTGCTGGATATTCCCTGAAATGAGGTGGAAAATCTCCTAATATCTGTTCACACTGACCACAGATGAGAGCACAGAGCTGTTCATCTTGATGACCAACATGCATCCTAATTTAATAAGCACAAACTAATTACAAAAAAAATCCTAATGCGATTTTAACAAATGTATATGGAAAACAGCTCCATAATAGGTCAAATAATTGATTAGTTAACCGGCAGAAAAAATGAACTGATTATCATGAATTAAGTAATTTTTCGAGCAAAAAAGTCAAACATTCCATACAAACATCTCAGCCTAATGAGGATTTCATCTCGTATTATGTGATCTGTAAACTGAATATTTTTGAATTTCAGTTTTTTAACCATACCAAGCAATTTTGAAGGGCATTATTCACTATTTCTTTTTTTATTTTATAACAATTAACCTAAAAAATAATCCAGAAAATATTCTGCAGATTAATTAACTGCAGAAATACTTGTTAGTAGCATCCCTTCAAGAAATTATATTGTCTTTTTAGTATAAAATTCCAAGGGAGTAATTCTAAAAATGTAATATAATATTTGAATACTGGGGGATGTAATATGTTGAGAGACAGGAAGAGATGTGTGTTTGGATATCAGGAGGCCAAAACTTTGCATTCATCAGTCTAAATAATTCAAGGGAAACTTTGACCATTTTCACCCGGCTCTGTGTTACTGCAGAGCGGGCAGTTTATGCAGATGAACGTCTGCCAGATGACGCGAAACGACGCATTGAGTTTTGCGCTCATAAATAATAATCATTGTTTAACTTTGTTAAAATTACGAAGGTCTTCAATTTCTAATAGCAACTGCTGTGGTGGAGCTGATTTGTCTCAGAATATGGAAAAGTAAACCTCAGGAACACACTTCATATATCAAGAAGACATGAAAGAAATGCTGAGTGAGAGATTGACTTGCAGAAGCTGGTGGAAAAGAGGCTAGCCTGGACGTGACTTCATGAATTCAGCTGTTTAGTGTGTTTGTACTTGTTTTAGTTTTTCATCTATCTCCCAGATTCCACATGCAGCAGACATTCCAGCCCAGTATCATGGCAAGTCGTGTACATGGACACGAATTCTCATTTTTTTTCCGTGTCGCTCAGGACGTAAATAATGACACAAACTTTAGTTTTTAACGCAATGTCGTCCCGAAAAAAAAGTATACTTGTGAGCGACACAAAATATAACCAATAGCTGCATTTTGTGACTATTTCACAACCTGCATTGAGACTGTGTTAGACATTCATACTTCACTGTCCCACCCATCACTCATCCTTTCTGATAGAACGCACCATAAACTAGGATAAATGCGTCACTGCTCTGTATTAGCTGTCTTTATTATTGTGTGTGTGTGTATGTGTCTGCAGTCAGTTCTCTGTGGGATGAATATTAACCGAGTGGTCATGGCTGCCAGTTAAATGGGTTTTTGGGACCACTGCTACTACTACTGAGGAAGCCCTGCTTGGACAGCTTCTTTTTTTTTGGAGGGGGGTGTGGGAAGATAAACAGAGCAGCCTGGGGCATGATGGGAAAGAAAGAAAAAAAGCTTTGTAATAGCAGAGCATATTTTCCTGTCCCCAAGTGCAGCTTACAATATTTGCATCTCAGCTGCATGTGCTTTGAAGATTCAAGGATTTCTCTGGGCCTGGACATGTATCAGGGATTTCTGCTCCTTCACTGTCAAACAGTCTGATATGTCCACGTTTACCTGCTCTGTGTATGCATGTACTGTACTGTATGTGTACATCCTGTGATATGTAAAGCATGAGCGATGAGTCAGTAGTTAAATCGGCTTTGCATGATCATCTTTTCCACCTTTTGTGTTTTTCTTTTTACTGTATATAGTCACACACCATGTGCTCTTGAGGGTAATTGAGCACTGTGTTTGTTTATTTGTCTATCTATAAAGAAATAATAAGAAAGAAATAATGATGGCAGGGATTTAGACATTGAGTAATTAGAATGATTAAGTAGTGAAAGACTCATCTTGTGCCAATACAATGACAAATCTCTAAACTTGAGGAAAAAGCTAAATTTAAAGTACATTCATGAATAGGGAAAAAAAAATAAAAAATCAAAGCACTAAAATGAGGAATGTTACCACCATGCAGAAAATGTGCACATTTTATGTGCGCAAGTTAATTATGCCACTTCAGAGGAGCTTGTGAAAGGATAAGGAAAGCTGCATAAATTTAGCTGTAATCCAGGCAGGCAGAACTCATTTGCAGGGATGGTCTTATCTGGGCACTGCAGCTTTCTCACAAAATTAACCTTGGATATTTGGGCCCAATTCAGCCAGCGTTTGATTCCCCCCCACCACCACCACCCCCATACCACCCCCCCACCCCCTCACACACACACACACATCTCTGCATACACGCCTTTCCCCTATATGCCTCTACACCCCCTCCCCTTCACTCTCCCTTTGTTTGTCTATCCCTCTCAGCGTATTACAATGTGTGAGTCGAGAGTTTATCATTGCACAGACAGACAGACAGACAGACAGACAGACAGACAGAGAGACAGAGAGACAGACAGACAGACAGACAGACTGACTGACTGACTGACTGACTGACTGACTGACAGACAGACAGACAGACAGACAGACAGACAGACAGACAGACAGACAGACAGACAGACAGACAGACAGACAGACAGACAGACAGACAGACAGACAGACAGACAGACTGACTGACTGACTGACTGACTGACTGACTGACTGACTGACTGACTGACTGACTGACTGACTGACTGACTGACTGACTGACTGACTGACTGACAGAGAGACAGACAGACAGACAGAGAGACAGACAGAGAGACAGACAGACAGACAGACAGACAGAGAGACAGACAGACAGACAGAGAGACAGACAGAGAGACAGACAGACAGAGAGACAGACAGACAGACAGAGAGACAGACAGACAGACAGAGAGACAGACAGACAGACAGAGAGACAGACAGACAGACAGACAGACAGACAGACAGACAGACAGACAGACTGACTGACTGACTGACTGACACGTGAGCTATCTAAATTGACCCATTTAATTCTCATTCAGCTGCGTCTTTCAAAGGTTTGTTAACGTTGGATGATGTTGTCTTGAGTAGCATTGCACTCTTCACTTGAAGTAAAGGCGACATGAGTAGAGAATTTGAAATCCGTGCCACTTATTTTTCTCTCAGTTCAAGTCAAGGAAGGAGACATTTTTATCTTAAAATTGGTTCTTGAGTGAATGCGCCACCATAATTACACAAATGTTTTGGTCACTTTGAATCTTTAGCAACAGTAACTTTAGCGGGTGGGGCTAAGTGAAGGGTCAACTCTTCCCATAAACACAGCCACCAAGCTTATTTCCATGAATGAGAAGTAAATGGTAAAAGGATTGCATTTATATTGAGCTTTTATCCAGTTGATAACAGTTTGCCTCTTGTGGTTAGGTTGGTGTCTTGCAGTAGCTTGTAGCTTGCTGCCATGGCCAGTGATCCCGATGGTCTCTTTACCTTGACCATCAGGAGTGGCTGGAGGGGCTCAGGAGGTAACCGACAGCCTCGCAATAGGTAAACGACCCGCTCTACCTGCTCACCTCCGTTTCCTAAAAATGACCTTTCTATACAACTAAACTGCATTCTCATTTACGTTTCGAGGGAAACATTTCTCCCGGGTTACGGTCACAGTCTGAAACATGTGGTTGATGGTGTATTTGAAACAAAACAAACAAAAATACATCAAGACTGGGTTAGGTTTCTGAAAAGATCATCGTTTGTCAAGTAACTTAAGGTACGAACCTAACGTTAAATGTTTAACGTAATGTTAAAGTCATTGTCAAAGGTAGACTTTAGATTTCCCACTGGACATGAACAGTGGTCTCCTGGGTAAAGGTCCTGCCTTTGATTGACCCATCCAGCTACCCTGACACAGACTACCATGGACTTTAATGGGATTCTTTTTTTTGATTACTTAATATAGAGAGAAAATATATTTCCTTCCAAATGTAATTAACAATGCAGCTTTGATGTCCAGGCTGACCCACTAAGCTGTTAGTTAGAGCTCCCCGAGTAGTACATGTGATAAGTAACTGTAACGGCTGAATTCAAACTGTAATGTATTAAAACACGTGTTCCTAAGATGTATTTGAAAGCTGCCCGAATCAATGTTTTTATTTTCATATTAACAATGAATCCAAATGACTAGCCTGTATGTAATATCACAGTTATACATGTTTAACACCAACGCTCTGCCTGCACCCCGACGTTTTGCTGATTCCGTAAATTCATTCAAAAAGCAGCTCAAGACACGCCTGTTCAGACTGTCCGAGGCCTGCTTTTAAACCATGTTTTAATTGTGTACTTTCTGTTCTTTGTGCCTTCTTAAATCAGAATCAGAACCGTTTATTGCCAATGTATGTTTCACATACAAGGAGTTTGTCATGGTGGGAGGTGCATAACATTAGACAGTAACAACAATCAACACAGTGCAAGAAATAGAAACATGTTAAAATGTACAATAGAATATAAAAGAATATAAAATAAAGTGCACAGACAAACAGATAACAGTAAACAAGTGTAATGTCACAGTTATTTATGTTTGTAATTCCGCTCTTTGTGACTTATGTCTGTGACGTTCTTCAGCTGGGCATGTGGCAAATGTTGGATAATGTAACCGAGCTAATCCGAATGTAATAAAATGGGTTCCTGGTGTTTGCTAGTTATTAATGAAATAACATTTATAAATGAACTGGGTTTGTTGCTTTTTAACAGATGGAACAAGCAACAGATGTATCAATTTGCAGGTTTATTTGGAAAATTACAAAAACTAAAGGTAAAAATGTGCCGTACCGCAAGGTGTTCTCTCTGTCTCTCATTACATTCAGAGGTTGCTGGCAATTGCGTTTCTTTTCATTCATCTGTCTGTCCGGTCCAGAGTTTGACGAAAGCTCGACCGGATTAGCGAGAGCAGTGTGTCTGAAAATACTGTCGCACAGATCGTAGTACCTGCCCACACACCTAACACCTGTTTGTGTGGTCATGAACGTTGGTGTATTGGTTTGTTTGTTTGTTCCCATACACTCTGTTGTCCCTCACCGTCCCAGTCATCTGACGCATAAGTTCTTCCTTCCTCACCACTGACGGCCAGGAGCTTGAAGTCTTGCCACATTCACATTCCATTTTGTTCTAATCGTCGGTCATTCGCCTCCAAGGTTGTCTGCTGTAGTCTGCTGTAGTCTTCTCAGATATATATTTATATATGTTTTGGCTTTGCACAACTTGAAAGATCAATACTAGCTGATATGAAAGAACTATTAAAACTTGCCTGAAGACCTCTCTCCATGTTCTATCGTAGATGGTTAGATGGCCAAGGAGACTAGTTTCATTTCCCATTCACTGCCTCAACTTCTTCTTCTCTGTTTACTGGAGGACGTTTAGCGTCTAGCATCAATTTCTGACTATGTGTATTCATTCAAGACCAGTCGAGGGAAACGCACCTAATTTCGCATTTATTTTTTGCGACATTTCAAAAGCTTGCCTACAATACGCTTGACAATTCAATGGAAACACTAATGATGTGTTTACAGCTTGTTGCTGACCAACACTGTTATCTTGGAGTCACTATATGTCCACCTGTGCATCTATACGCTGAAGTGTATGGGCATGTCTTTATTTTGAGGCTTGTATTGATCCTACATGTACATGTCCATACAGTTATCGTTGAAACTTTAATCGACAGGTAGAACTAAATATACATTTTTTGTCCTTATTTAGTGATTTATGAATCATTAATTATGTCCTCTCCCTGACAGGAATAGTTCATTTAGTACTGTGCTATATGCTGTCAACTGTGTTTAGTGCCAAGTGATAGCAATCATAAAGTATAATAGGCCATGAATAAGTCATAAGCTCACATGATGCAATACATCTTGTCAGCATCTGGGCATGTACCCAGTGAACGTATATTAGTTGCCTTTATCACCGTAATTGAGTTCTGCAAGAGAGAGACACTTTCAAGGCATTCAAAATTATTGAATAGTCATTTGTCTTGCTGCAAAAGTGTTTTCCCTGTGATGCTGACACGGTAATCTTCTACTAGGTGCTCTGAAAGCAAGTGGAGCAGCCGCAAAAGCGGGGTGTTTTTTTCCAACTCTGACGCTACCCATAATCCTCGCTGCCTGCTCCTCTCACATCATTTTGGCAGTGCGTCACCTGGAGACTGATGGTCCTGACAACGTCACCTGTCCTCATCTGTAACACTAATGTCCCTGTCAGGTGATGCCAACAGAAAACATAAATCAGCCCTTCTGCCGGGCTACTAATGGGACAACTCCTAATGTATGTATATCCCCCCTCAGATTCATTCTGTATGCTGGGAACATATGCTAATCACGCCTCGGTGTCCGTGAGGCATGAGTCTTCAAAGTCAGCCACAAATCTAAAATTAAGATATTTGAGTATTCTTTTTCTTTTCTTTTTGCATTTTATATTTAAAGAGGATTTTGGGTGCCAAAGCTGCTCTCACACTCAAACTTATATAGCTGTTAAGATCCCTGTATCTTTGGAATGAGCAGAGAAAAGAGGGAGATAAGCTATGTTGTCCCCAGACAATATCTTCATTCCTGTGAATCACCTTTTGAAAATACACATTTTATCCTTTTGACACAAAAGATGTACTTTCATAACTTCCTGTTTCCTGCAAACCACCAGAAAAGAAAATCCTTTGCAGCATTTTAGTGCAATTTGACCATGAAGTTAAATGTAAACTCCCCTTTTCAATGTACGTATAATAAAGCCACAAGCACCAATCATAATTTCCATTATTACCATGTGTCAGACATATCCTAAGTTCTCAAATAAAAGCTGTTTTTAAATAATAGCTGGTTGCTAGCAAAAAGAAATGAAGGCATGTCAGTAATAAAGGCTGCATTAAAGCATTGTGGAGGGCCTATACCCTAGTAGCTCACATTTCCCCAGCGTCCGAACAGTCAAAAATATCATGTTCAGAATTTTTCTTTCTGACATTCTCTCTTTTTGACAAGTGCTGTTTTCCTTCTAATTACCAGCCACTACAGCTGGTGTTGTTTTCACCTTGTGAGTCTGTGTGAATGGAGAATACTACTACTGTAGTAGAAACTACCAGAGAAGAGGATCTGAGTATCCAGGTGTTTTTATTTCTATTGTTTTTACTGCAATGACATCACGATTGAGCAACATGCAGTCACGAAACCTCACAGATGTGGAGGTGAGATCAAGCTGAATTTGGAGTTTTAGGATTGTCCTGGTCTACTTTTGCTTCAGTCTGATGCTGTGTCCCAAATCCATACCTACTGGTGGTCACACGCATGGAATGTTACTGTCAATTAAACTACACAAATAGAAAGCCAAATGTTTTTCGTATGTTAATACTTATTATTTGTTTCCTCCGATCTTTCTGGAGCCGTCACTCAGAATACATTTCTCTCATGTTGTAGTTATTCAAGTGTACTGCCAGTATTTCTAAGATGAATGAACTAATATGTCATGTGCCTTGCATAGATAGGGTATAAGTGTCTTTAGTTTTGTTTTTCCCCAATCAGTAGCCTGTTTGAAGCGTACTCTCTGCTGTCTAGGTGCACCATCGGGCCCTCCCTGTCCTGCTTTAAAGTGACAGCCATGTCTGATGTATATCTATGGCCTGCTGAGGATAGCCCTTGCATTTGCAGTATTATGAACTTGGTGTCTGTGTCCACATTCCTAGGAAAATGTGCAAGCGGTGACAGTTAAAGAAGCGTTTCCATCACTCAACAATGGCAGAGATGGTAGGCGGAGCTAAGGCCACAGACCTGCTCTCTGGTGTGTGAAGCAGCCTGCGGGTTTCCTCCGGTCTCTGCTAGTGTTGCGAGTAAGCGGTTACTATGCACAAAGCTTACAAAGAAAAGAGCTAAAGATGATGAAACTTCAAAAGTCGCAGGTGCCAACTGACCGTCGTCACAGAAATGGTAAAGGGAAATGAACTTGTGCAGTTTTAGTGTTATGGCCTATATAACCTCCAGCCAAAGCATTACATTTTACAAACAATGTCATTTTGAATGAGGTTGTCTTACATAACAGAATCAGGAAATTCCAGTATCCCTTTAGCTTTATATTTTGGCCAACACATGAGTCAAACCCAGACGCAGAAGACTGTGTTTAGAAGTCTATGAGAAGATGACTCTACTTCTCTCTTGATTTATTACCTCAGTAAACATTGTAAACATGAGTTCATGGTCTCAATCTCTAGTTTCAAGTCTTCTTCAATACAGCATGATGTTCATTTCATGATTATTTAGGGCGTGGATATTCTTTGATTGACAGGTCGGTACCATGGCGCTGTCCAGTCGTCCGTGTTTTCTTCTTTAACCCTTTCAGTCTATTTTCTGTTCATGAAAGTCAGTTGTAACATTTTGGTCACCTACAAATGTGTTATTCAGGGTTTGGCTGTACTTAACTCCACCCTTTTGTGTCACTTCTGGCTGCAAAAAATGAGATGGTGACGCCTAAAAACACAGATTGCGAATGCCAAAAAACAAGATAATGCCGAACTTTAGGCTTCACAACCTCAGTCCACACGCCAATGGGTGACGTCTTGGTGACTATGTCCACTTCTTATACAGTTTATGGTCAAACCGTATTACAAACACAAAGACATTTTGCTGGTATTCTTCCTCACAAATGCCTCATAATGTTATTCAGAAACTTGCTTACAATCCATGCAGAGCTTTCTCTGCTGTGATCTCACAGGTCACTCACTCACCTTTAAGTGCTTTGACATTTCTATTTACCACTTACCTCAAAAAGGGGACTTTAACCAAATGGACTGCTTTTGATCCTCTCAGACGTCTCCACAGTAAAGTGTGACATGCGAGCATTACGGCTCCCACAGTGCTGCCTCATTTATTCACGAGGGAGTTGTTAGTCACCAAATGAGCTGCACTTCATTCGGTCAGACTTGGAAAATTCCCTCGGCTAACCCGTGCTGAGAAATTGTAAGAACTCAAAAGCAGATTGTTTGGGACATAATGTTCGTATTCAGAGACACTGGAACATCTTTGCTGAGCATGACTTCACGACAAAATGAAAGCTTGTCGACAGAAAGATCCACCCATTAAAGTTATTTTCTATGGAGGTACAGTACGTGCATAGCAATGAAAGGATGAAGACAGTTCCTCGCAATTTTTTTTTCCTCTAATTGGAATGAAATTAAGTGGAAGGAATTGCGAGACAATTAACTGCGCTTTTTTATCAGGGTTGCACAGTCTGAAGGAAGTTCAGTGGTGGCCCGCCTGCGCTGCCAGCCACAATCTTTCCCTCTGCTTTTCACAGCCTTTGTTTATCTCATTTTTCAATTAACCTCCACGATTTAACTCCCTTCATAAAGCCGGGTGCATGTTTGCTCCAAAGAACAAATAAAATGGTCTCTTTCTCCCTCCCTCCCTCTCTCTCTCTCTCCCTCCCACGCGCTATCTTTTCTTTTTTCCGTTCCTCCGTCTATCCCTCTGACTCCCCTCTCTCTTTGGCTGCGGTGTTCTTTCAGCCCAGGATGCTGAGCTTCACAGCGCCTTGCAGGGTTTTAGAAGGCATGAGGCTGTATGTGTCAGATTAAAGAGGGAAAATCTGTGGCGTGCAGGGAGAGCTTTGTAGATATGGCAATTTGGTGATAACTTCCTCCTCCCCGCACCCTTTCCCTCCCACCTCCTCCTACCCCGTGCCTTCCATTTGGAAGAGACCACTGGCGGGCGGCGGGGAGGGGGAGGGGGAGGAGGGAGGGCCGCTGCAGCTGCTGCTGGAAAGCTTGGACAATCTTTTTTCCCAGATCTGGTCCGCCCTGCCAGTTATCAGAGGGATTGGAAGACATGTTTATTCCATTCCGACTGTTTCCGTCTTTGCTTTCTAACTCCGCTGATCTTGTAGTTTAAATTTTAATTAAAAACTCACCGTAGACAATCTGTTCACGGAACATGGTTTAGAGCTAATTTAGTAACGTCTTGCCTTCCACACCTGAGAAATTAGGTGATTCCTTTAATCGAGCATATTGATTTAAAACGCTGCAAAAATGTGGCCCCTAACCCGAGAGAGTAGACTCCAACATTGGTTAAAAGTAAGAGACTGAACCCCAAGACACACGTAGGCTACTCCGTGATTAATCATTACTAATGAGAGAGGAGGCCCAGGAAATACACAGCAAATCAAAATGAATTAATTGCCTGCAGAACATAGAGTAGTAGAGTAATTGCATTACTTGTTTTCAGTGTCACAGGGGTGCCGTTGCCTTTCACAATCAAAGGCCAGTTTGAGAATCAAATACAGTAGCATCTTGAGACTGCTCTGCTTCTGACAAGGCTGATTGAATGAATGTATTACCCAGAGCCCAAGGAAATGCACATTGTTTGCCAAAGCCCCCCCCTTTCTTCCCCTCCACTGTAGGGAGAATACTTATCAGTGCCGCAGTTCCATGGTTATGGATGATCCGGGCGCGACACAGCATAGGTTGTCCCACCTCGAGGAGCCGGAGCGCTGCTTATTTCAGCAGAAAGCTTCAGTGGAGAGCAGGCATTTAGCAAGCATAAGCACAGGACATGGTGAATGTGATGTCAACAGAGGGCCGCTTATGGATCAATCTGACCCTCCCAGATAAATCTGGGGTTTTATGATCTTGAACAGTGTACTGCTTCCACTCAGCAAATCAGAGATTCCGGGAAATTGCTACAAGAATATGACTGACTAGTAAACCTTTATGATATGGACAATCAATCACTCTCAACATGCTATTCATCTCGCTTTCTTTTAATAAATATTCTGCAACGTTTTCCCCCCAAATGTCTGTAATATCTTAAATACACATATCATATTGATGAAAATCCTGTGTTCAGTGTGGTGAGTTCAGTCTCCAGTGTGGCAGCAGAGCAGGTTCAGCCCTCAGTACAAAAGGAAAGAATGATCACTTCCTGTGTGTTGACATTAAAAGTTGGTGTCATGTCTCTGTTAATCTTTTCTCTCCATTCCCTTATAAATACAAAATCTATAAAATTGTATATTATTGATTCAAAATATAGTAAAAGACAGATGTACTAATTTTCCAAAATTGAGGAGATGTTCACTGAAATCAAATGTCTTATTAAACAATTTGAATGACGGGTAATAATAGATTATGACAGATTTTTTGCAACCCTGTAAAAAAGGCTTTCCCTCGAGAAAGCCAAACACAACCACTGCTAACATTGTCAACAGGATGTGAAGAGGCTACAGTGTTTTTGTCAAAGACGTTTGTATTGTGTTGCAGAGCATGCTAACCATGCTAACCATGCTAGCTATGGCCCACCCTGTCTTGTCATACCACTTGTACCTCGAGAGGCGATAGAGAGTCAGTGTAGCGTCCAGTCTGTCCTCAGTCCAACATGAGAGGATGTAGTTCTGCACTGAGGGCTTGTCAGCCACGTTGAAGGTACAGGGTCTGTGCACATATTGATACTTCGTTTTTTTGGGTGAACTGGCAGAAAAGAGAAAACGACCCATATTTTAATTTTGTCCTTGCTGCCGCCAGGAGACTTTTTACGCAGGAAGGAGAGCAGCCGGTTACAACAAGAAAGATCATAGGGTTTAAAATAAAGGGCTTTGCCCCTTGGAACCATGAATATGCAAAATGTATATGAATCTGCACACTGTATTATGAGATTGAGCACTAGGGGAAAACTTATATGTTCCAACATCGAATTAAAGCTCTGAGGAACATGATTGTATGTAAATAGGATTAATCTTCTGGGGACCATTAAGATCCACAATTCATGTTATAGACAATATATCCTCGGTATTTTTTCTGGGAATTTGGGGGTTTTAGCAATCTTGAATGCTGTAAAAAAATGTGAAGGCAATCCATGCAATAACGGTCGAGCTGTTTCAGTCAGGAGAACAGTGGTGCTGACCCGCTGACAGAGCGACTGGAGTAATGCTGCAGGTGGAAACATGAGGAGAGGGACTAACCAGTAATGGTGGGAAATAAAGTGGTTCAGCAAAATGTACAGTAAAGAGGTTTTCTGAAAAGTCTATGCAATACTGTAGCAATCATAGGGAAATAGAGAGCTCCGAGACTTCAGTTGTAGTTTCGTTAGTTTGGTTGAATTTATAGGCAGTTTTTGATTGATGAGTATTTCCCTGAAAAATTCTAAAAGATATCTTCTTCTGGACCAAAGTGATGGACGGATGGATGGAAAAGAGCTCATGTGTTTTAGGCCCGGGGCCATTAGCAGGGTTAAAAAAAATATACATATATAAAATAAAAATATATAGAAATATAATATAAATGTACAAAATGAAAGACGATGGGCTGTCTGGTCTTAAATGTTTCAGCTTACTTGCTCTGCATCTAAACAGTAACAGCTAACATCACATTAGAGCTGAAGTTGCCGTGTAACGATGGCTGGTTAAGTGTACCAGTCTGTTCACACCAATTCTGCTCATGCAAAACCAGAGGAGGGAAAAAAAAGCAGCTAGAGAATAATTACCACTCAGGCATAATCCCTTTTCTCTGATCTCCCCCGATTTTGGTTTAATATATATATAACAAGAAGGAATTAAAAATAAAACTGCTCAGTGGAAGTCTGATCTGTACCTGCAGGCGTTTGGAGGGAGGCAAGGGAGGAGAGACGAGGGAGATAAATTGGAGGAAAGTATTGAAATGGCCTCCAAGGTTTCTCTCCCTAATATTTTCCCTCTCACTCTCTTCCCTTACTTTCTCCCGCTCAGCTCTCTCTCTCAGCCTTTCTGTTTCCCATATGTTGGTGGACATCTTAGCGACTTTAGCGTGTATCCGAGCTAAGCCTGGTAATTGACTCTGGGCTGTTTGGGTTGATCTCCTAAATCAGACACTGGAGCAGAGACCTTCAGCCGGCCGAGCTCACACTCCGGCTTTGAAGTAATAACTGATGGGGCTGCTGATAGTCGGTCAGCGTGGGTTAGCATTCATTTGTGGGAGCATCAGACCAACATCAACATGGTTCAGGACTCGGGCATGTCAACAGAGATAAGTAGCTGCTGCTAAACATGCAGGTATGTGTATTATATGAGGAGTCTGCTCTGAAAGGGATACGTGCTAGTTTATTGTGTTACCACTAACATATACGCCAAGAAATATGCAATCTAACCCAAGCTTTATCCTAGTCTATAGAGCTATATAATCCCTGATCTGCATGAGCACGCTAAAAAAGCGTTCATTAAACTCTCATTTATTTGTTGAACTGAACGTATCCCTTTGCAACTAATGAGCGTAGCGACGCGCTGTGTTTTCTGGCACCTGGCATGCCGGCATTGCTCGTGCAACGAAAGGAGCGAAGACATCTCTATTCCATCTCTATTCCATCTCTATTCCATCTCTATTCCATCTCTATTCCATCTCTATTCCATCTCTATTCCATCCCTATTCCATCTCTATTCCATCTCTATTCCATCTCTATTCCATCTCTATTCCATCTCTATTCCATCCCTATTCCATCCCTATTCCATCTCTATTCCATCTCTATTCCATCCCTATTCCATCTCTATTCCATCTCTATTCCATCTCTATTCCATCTCTATTCCATCTCTATTCCATCTCTATTCCATCCCTATTCCATCTCTATTCCATCCCTATTCCATCCCTATTCCATCCCTATTCCATCTCTATTCCATCTCTATTCCATCCCTATTCCATCTCTATTCCATCTCTATTCCATCTCTATTCCATCTCTATTCCATCTCTATTCCATCCCTATTCCATCCCTATTCCATCCCTATTCCATCTCTATTCCATCTCTATTCCATCCCTATTCCATCTCTATTCCATCTCTATTCCATCTCTATTCCATCTCTATTCCATCTCTATTCCATCTCTATTCCATCCCTATTCCATCTCTATTCCATCCCTATTCCATCCCTATTCCATCCCTATTCCATCTCTATTCCATCTCTATTCCATCCCTATTCCATCTCTATTCCATCTCTATTCCATCTCTATTCCATCTCTATTCCATCCCTACCTCCAAAGTCTCAAAAGTCAACTTGCTGGGCGAGCGGTTGTGAGCACTTGGTGGAGGATCGAGGATTCATGTCACAAATGTTACAATTAACTTTCATGAACTGAAAACACACTGTGAAAGGGTTAAAGTTCTAAAAAGAACATAAAGACAGCTCCTAGACCGGACAATGCCATGGTAGCAACCTGTCAATCACCGTGTAGCCCCGCCCTAAAGCATCCCCTGCTTTATGGTCTGTTTGACTCTAAATGGACCATAATGTACTAAATGAACATCATGCTGTATTGAAGAAGACTTGAAACTAGAGATTGAGACCATAAACTCATGTTTACAATGTTTACTGAGGTAATAAATCAAGAGAGAAGTAGAGTCATTTTATCATAGACTTCTATAGAATCAGAGGAGCTGCTGCCCGTTATTGTATGGCAGGTTCAAGGCACTTCCGCATTGGTTTACCTTTTGATAACTGGAGATTGCAGCCTGTTATAAACCAACAGCACCACATGCACACATTGCTGCTGCACACACAGATAATGCACTGTTCTCTTCAAAAGCTAACTGGTCATTTAAAAACAGCACTCTGTTCATGCAGCTGTGTGTGAACCTGGTGGAATGCTGCTGCTGCTGCTGCTGGGTGCATGATGAGGATGCTGGCAGTCAGGTACAGTACAGTGATGGTACAGCTGGAGAGTCCTGCATAATCCCTCAGTATGAAAAGCCATGCCACAGGCAGCTCATTTTGCAGTTTGTGCTGCAGCCTAAATCAAAAACTGTCCCTCCAAAGCTGTTTATACAGGTTACGCAAGTGACAACACATCCAGACCTGGCCACGATTAATGCAATCCAGCTAACGGCATGTGAATGCTACAATCTTTTAAATATTTTGATGTTATTTAACCAAAAAGTAACAACAAAGTATCTGACAGGTAAGCTGGCCAGCAGGTCTCAACCTTCTGTATTCTTTTAGTAACTCGTGGGGAGAGTGGTGCATTGTTTATGTAATATCACTTGAGATTATCTCCATGTTTCATTATGGAATGAGTTTTTCACACCTGTAAACACTCCCAGTGGTAGTAATCGTGGTAGAAAGCATTGTATTCGGCTTTGAATAAAGGAATGTGTCTTTAGTGGTCCACATGTACCACATGTGTATCAGTCGCTTCTGTAATAGAGAGGGGCCCATGGGCCCATGTCTGGATTTAATCAGAGGCTCTTTTTCTTTTTTGGGGGGGTGTCTCTGGTGTAGTGGAGGTCTATAACTGTGATTGGCAGAAGGACATGAATGAAGGTGTATTCGTAAAATCTGTCTTCAG
Source organism: Leptoclinus maculatus (assembly GCA_032191485.1). Classification (NCBI taxonomy): domain Eukaryota; kingdom Metazoa; phylum Chordata; class Actinopteri; order Perciformes; family Stichaeidae; genus Leptoclinus; species Leptoclinus maculatus. The sequence goes on along the minus strand of JAVDOI010000002.1, from coordinate 38,937,343 downwards.
CCTTTATCAGATGTGCAGTAACAGGTCAGTAATTCTGTTGTTCGTTTCATGAATATTTCATGAAACTAAGCATTTCCCTTGAAAGAAAAACCAATTTAAACCCATATAATTATGTATTGATTGTTAATGTAGTAGTGTATGCTTCCCTTCAGACACATTTCACCTGCCTTCATGTTCGGCTGACCTGCCTTTAAGAGTGTCCAGGTTACACTTGCAATTAACTGGAAATGATTAACTGAAGTTTAATTGTTTGTTTTCACAATTACATACATACACAGTTCTTTCCAGGAAATCTTATTTGTATTATGTATCCTATATGTACTGAGGCCCAACCTGCAGCACTATTCCAATGCATTGCATGATAATGAACTGTGATGAAAACAACAGATAGTTTGAGTGATATTTGTATCATTAGCTTTTGTTTTCCAACCTAGAGGTTTGCCAAACTTATCGGGGGGGACACCTGTCTGTTCCTCTGACCGCTTGTGTTTCTTGTCCCGTCACACCTTCGCTCTTCAAAGACGTGTTGGGATATGGGAAACACAGCTGCAGCTGATAAAAGTCATCCTGGATAGGTTTGATTGAGGGAAGCTAATGAGCAGGCATGAACAATAGTCCGTATTGTTTGGCAGTGCTTGTTAAACTGGCACTTGTTAATGAAATCTTCCCATTGTTGGTTTCATTAGCTGCAGCTTTAATCATGGACACATTTTTTTCCCCCCACACCACCATCTCAACTGTATCTCAACCCCAGATAACTGTTCATTCAGCGCGCTAATTACACTGGTTATTAATAACACTGCCAGCCGCCATCTAGAGCTGTCGCACAAGTGGCAACCATGACAATTATTCCTGTCACTGCTTTTCACAGCGTATGACATGAACGTAGCACAATGGTGCTCTCATGTGTCACATCACCTGGGAAGGTGGAGACTGTCATGTGACTATTGAAGGATGTGGATGGAAAGATGTAATTCACTAAAGTAATTGCTGCGATTTTAGAACAAATACAACAAAAACAGAAGAGTATGTTGCTTCCAGGGCGTTAATCAGTGCTGAGAAACCAGGGAATGAACTTCTTTTGCAAGAGCTGTCTAGCGGTCAACAAATAAGGAGAGAAAACAAAGCTGAGGCTGACGCTACATCCACACTACTAAAACAAAAACGATCTCCGTCCACACGGCGTTTCAGCATCGTTTTAGAAATGATCTCCGTCCAGACTAAAACGCCTGAAAACGAATGTCACGTGACTATTCACGTACACTGGGCATGCGCGTGGGTGTCGATGTAAACAGGAAGTAGATTGGTGCTTAGTTAAAAAAATTTACCTTATCTTTACATTATCTTTAACAATGAAAGGTCGTGTTTGATACTTAAGATCTTCTCTAAAATCTTCCTCTATGAACTCAAACAGACACAGTTCGTGGAAAGTTTTAGAAGTTTTATGTTTCAGACTTAACGTTAGTTACAGCGCTGCGGGTCTCTCTCTCTCTCTCTCTCTATCTCTCACATCACATTTACTTTAAAATCAACACTTACACATAAACGTTTACTAGATTACACGTCTCTCACTCGTTCCCTCTCGGATTCGTTGTTGTCTGTTCTCTCTCGTAGCTCTGCTGGTGGCTTAACTATCGTTCCTACTGGAGAGCAATTACTGTTTTTGTTCCTTTACATTTAATCTGCGGAAAAAATAAGCATTAATAAGGACAGGAAAGATCTCTGTTTTGTGTGCGTCCTCCTCAAAGCCGCTAACCGTGTCTTCAGACGTCCGCTCCGTAGGTCTGATGACGCTGCTGGTCACGCTGCTCGCTAATCGCTCCAATAACAGCTGCTTCCTCCGTAATAATGCAGACTTTAACTGAACAACAGCTGCTAGTAAAGACAACACGGTCAGCAACGCCTGTAATCAGTTGTCCATGTTAAATTAACCTGGTAGTCGATCGGTAATCAATGTTGTTGTTTATGATTTCCGGGAAACGGTCACGTGATAGAGGTGTGACGAATCAGGGAAGGACACGTCATGACTGCTAAGAACCAATCAAGTAGTGAACTTGAGTGTGTGGGCATCATCGTTTCTAAACGTTTCCTAAATTGTCTTGGCCGACCAGCCAGACCGAGCACCACGAGGTCGGTGTGATGGCACCGGGAAGAGAGCGAGGAGAACCGGGATAAGAGCTGTTCACTACCCAGCCTGCAACTGGCTGATGTCCGCTCGCAGGAAAGTGAAATGGATGAAGAAGGAGTCAGAGGTCGGAGACTGCTGTGTCAACATCTTGCAGGGACCTGGCTCCATCGTGCCATCTCAGATCTGTGGGTTCCGCACCAACAGAGCAAAGGACTCTGGTGGGAATAGGGGAGGTAGACTCTTTGTTTGCATCTGTGATACTTGGTGCTCAAACATAGTCAAAGTTGAAAATCGCCAAACTCGAGGCTTCATAACGGCAGTCCACAAACCAATGGGTGACGTCACCATGACTACGTCCACTTCTTATATACAGTCTATGGTGGAAACAGGCAATTCTTTATGAAAACATCAACAACCATGACTACTTTTCTCTTTCCTCTTTGTATTCTTGCTTCAAATAAACTCACAAACAACTCGGAGCACTTGTTTCTGCCGACATGGTGTCAGGTCCTGTAGTGACCGGTCAGGGATGTGTGAAAACCACAACGGCTTCAAGACTCCTGGTCACAAGACAGCAAGTTGTGGAGTGTGAACAGTACAGCGATCTGATCGCTTTGAAGTCACATACTGTGTAGGCAGTGTAAGGGAACTAAAAAGACAGAAATATGAATGTTACCTTGTGTATGAGAGAAGCTATCAGGGCCACAGATCACAGGGAGAAGGACTTGGTATGGAATTATCTGTTTGCATGTTTTTGCATTTTATTACAGTAGGAGTTTGCTTTTTATTTGCTCTGGCTTACATCAGCCTCTGTGTCTGTTAGTGTTACTGCCCTCTGCAGGGCATCTGTGCAGGGCACCACACGCACACACACACACACACACACACACACACACACACACACACACACACACACACACACACAACATGTACCCTTTGCCCTTTTTGCAGTGGTACAGCAGATGCACATCCTCTGCAGGGTATTTGCAGTTGGATGACAGATTAAATACTTTCAATCACCTGCATTAATATTTGGTGACACACTGCCTATGCTCTTACTGACATGGATTAATAAACCAATCAACACAAGAAGCATTCCCGTTAACTTCACTCACAATACAATAAAACACTTTTCCCTCTCTTAGATAGTCTCGTTTAAAGTTCTTCACAGAGCCATGACAATTAATCACACGATGCAACATAACGCACCCTGCATGGTGTTTCTTGGGCCTCTAAATGGGGTAAATAACCCCAGCACTCACCATGGAGGGAGACATCTCGTCAAACAAATATGATCAAAACAAAACTAATGACGTGTAAATTGTTTATGATGTATTCTGAAACGAGCGAGCCCGGCGCGCTGTCTGGGAGTAATCATAGCCACGAGAAAGACATAATCAGGAGGAAATGAATATGAACATAGCTGGAGCGCACTTTGACACTCGCCGCTGTGTGTTGGAGTGGTCTTAAGGTGTGCGATGCAAATGTGTGCTCTCCTGGCAGCGGCCAAACATGTGGGGAGAAAATGACTGACACAGATATGGAAAGTGTTCCTCCATTTCATAAAAGAGCAATCACAATGCTGAGTGAAGTGTTATTTGTAAGAGAGGGGAGCTCTATTGAATTTCCTGAACTGGCTGCTATTGAACAGTGATTCAATAAATGAACTCAGAGGGCATCATTACACTACATTTCAATTAGCCAACAAAGGCAGCTACAAATGTGTACATTATAGTTACAGGCATGCGTGAAACAACTACTATATATCAAATGCATAATAATGTGTTTATTAAAGGAGCAATATACACGACATTCAGAGCATTGTGGGAACAAACAACCTGTGTTATGTGAAGATATTGTGGAGTAGTATTAACTTGAGAATGAAGTTGCTCTCCCTCTGTGTGTGTTGTAATCCGAGCGTCTCTGTTCTTTGTTCCGGTAGCCGGGCCGGCTGCGCGTGCACGCCAGTGTATGTGAGTGTATGTGAGTGTATGTGAGTGCATGTGAGTGCATGTGAGTGTATGTGAGTGCATGTGAGTGCATGTGAGTGCATGTGAGTCCTTCCATTTGAAACTGTTGGCCCTCCCCGTTTCTTGTCCCGCTGGCCAACTAATTGCTGCCGCTCTGCAAAGCACACTTCCTGGGTCAGGCATGTGCGGGGGAGCAGCGCTCAAACGGGCGGTTACCTCTGATAATGCCACCGTGGGTCAGGGCGGCTTTTTCGCGTAAGCCAGGCCGCCCCGGTGAGCGTGAGCTATCCCCCATTAACACTGTTAGCTCTGTCAGCACTGCTGTCGTTTTTAACGCTGTTAGCACCGCAAGTGAGGCAATCATGGCCCAGACTCTGAATTTCATATGTAATAATATACATATAACATATAACTTAGTAAAAAAAAATGCTTTGCTGCCTCAAGTACTCTGGGACATTTGTTGCTACCACCAGTAAATAAGGTGTCACCAAATCAACCAGGATTGCCACATTAAAAGTATCCACTACTTTTCATCTGAAGTCACTTTCACTAACTAGATCAATATGCATCATTGAATGTTGCGTGGTAGATGGCTCTGTCCACATGAATGCTGTTTAACCCAGTTCCTTAACATACTGTGAGAAGAAGATAAGCAGTGACAAAGATACTGCAGATGACGATAATCCAATATCGCATATGTCAGCTATTTCCTTCTTCGGGAACTTTTCAAGGCCCAATACATCAGCCACACTTAACTATTCCCCTGCCCAACCTGCCCAAACATCAACCATGATTTAACTTTAGCCCCATCCAAGCTGCACAAACATCATCTCTGCTATATTTGTATAAAATAATGCATCAATAATCCCTCATGACTGCAGTTTAATTATAAGACTAAACACAAGTCATATCATCTTTATAAACCCATAGTGAACGCATACACAACTCAAACATAAACACTCCTACTTTTAAAACATCTTCCTCCTGGTTAGAGTGGGAACGTTTAGGGCTCCAACAATGTCCAGTGACATCAATGTCAAGTGTCTGAGTCTTTCTTGTGTTATTGTAGAGCAGCGCTCTTTTATCTCTGTACATATTTTATTTCATTTTTTCTTTCCCCCTAAACCTTGATAGCCCCTTTTACGCCGTCGATCCCGGGGCTTGAGTGCTGGTAAGCCTGTGCATTAAATCGGTGGTGAACTTGGTCACCAGCGGTAGTGGTCAAGGCCATAGCCAGGAGTTTAGAAATATAGTTCAGGAGTCCACAATAACCAAGTGCAACCTGACCCCGAGAAAGGTTTGACGAGTAACCAAAAATCAGTACATTTTCCAAAATTTCTCCACAATTTTTATATCAATTTAAACATTAAGATATATCCAAACCTTCCCCACAATGCCAGGAATATGATTCTGATTGAGAAATGTGTTTTGGGCCTAAAATAAGGATTTTAACTCAAAAGAATTATCAAATTTACCAATTGTAATTTGGGTGCAATTGTAGGATGTAGAATGTAGAAACAGAGGTCGCCGGGGCCCCTTGCAAACTATTTAACGTTAGGTTTCGGCAACAAAAGCACAGAGTTGTATTGCTTGGCTTAAAGTAGGTACGTAAACTAGGTTGAATGTGTTAACATATCCTAAAGTAACTTCACATTAACAGCGCTTTGGGACATGATTGAGAAACCTGTGTTTTTTGACCCATCTACACTCTTTATACTACATCACTAGCTCTGTTTGGAAGCCTGTTTTCTGTCCCACAGTGAAGCACAATCCAGCACTTCTTGTCATTGCCTGCCTATCTTTACAAGGTAAAGAATCGCACCGTGTTGCTAAGCAGTTCTCAGAGAAAAACATTTACTCCAACCCAACATCTTTCTATTAAATGATATTTGTAGGATGAACCTGTTTCCTTTTTCAGCACTGTATAATAGAACATCCTCCTTATTGCACAGGAAATATATCACGTGCAGCGTTGCCAGGAGTTAATTTACCATAGCACAGATATCCCGCACTGCTCTACCTGTTTTGATATCGATGTAAATGGATGTGTTTGAGGGCTTGAGGAAACATGATTTCTCCATACAATCTCTGGGTGTAACAGATGGATTTTCCCCTCCAGGAGCTGAATGAAGAAAAAGAACATTCAATATGTAATTACCTTCCATAGACATCGTCACGGTGTTGTCAGGAATTCAATATGCACCCATGACACTGGCGCTGTAACGCAAAGGAAATAAATGTTTGTTTGGCTTTGTGGAGGAGGGGCATGGGCCACCTCGGCTGTTCATCATGAGAAGCAGCTCCAACCCCCGTCTGATCCTGGGAGATGTCTCACCATGCCAAAGAGTTCCTGTCAGACAACACCACACACACACACACACAGACACACACATACCCCACCAGCTACGACTATGTAGTCTTTGTAATGGTTGTGTGAGACGCCGCAATATGTTTTTTGACTCTTATTAACTGCAAGGGGTGCAATTTATTTTCCTCTCAGGCGATGGAGGTGGTTGGGAGTGAGGGTAACTCTGGTCAGAGCTGATAAGCTGCTGCTCACACACATGGCCTGCTGGAGGGAGCAGATTTACCAGGAAGACAATGTCCACGAGGTCAGACGCACACATGCGCAACAACACACGCACAGAGACATACACACTCATTTGTATATTTATACTTGTGAGGACATTAGCTACATTTCCACCACAACCCCTAACCTTTCCTTTAAATAGAATAGGAGAACTTGGAGGAAGGAAACAGAAGTGATCTTAATTATATATTATTATCAAACTGGGATGAATTACAGATGAAGCCCAGTTATTTGGATTTTCTCCTTTTTTTAATTGTATTATTATTATTTTTTTTTTACATTCGTACAACTTTGAAATAGCAGTTTGGAACCGATGAGGTACAAAAAATGAGGAAAATGATTGAAAGAAATACAGATGTAAATAAGCATATGGGCATATAGGTCATACATTTGGCCAAACAGAGCTTTCTTTTGAGAAAATGTAGTTTTGATTCTATTAGTTGGGGAAATTGTAGAAGGTCATGCCCCTTAAGGCCTTTACAAACCAGGGGCATGATGAATAAACAACACGCATACGAATATTTAGCATCAAAACTATTCATAACGGCCAATTGCAGCACTTTTTCAATAAAAAGAAACTGTTTGGAAACGGGCAAGCACTTTCTAAAAGCACTTGGCAGGGGATTGGATGAACCATCTGTTAATCAAATTCCTAACGAAGTGAGTTGGGAAACGAGCGAAAGAGAAGAGCTGTGGACAAAATGACCAGAATGCATCTCTCTCCAACCAGACTGTACGGACCCAGTAGGTGAAATGCTGCCCCCTATATCTCTGGAGCAGTTGGCCAGATCCTACACATTGCATCTTTAAGGTAGAGGAAAGAGGAAAGAGGCAGAAGCTCACATATATAATGTAGAAAAAATAACACTCAAATATGTAATACATTTAATTAGCCTTAAAATAATAATACACTGAGTGGAAGAGGTAGATATTAATTTACATTTGTGATAAATCATTTTCATTCAGCGGTAGTTGGGACCGGTCATGTGATGCAGAGAAGACGTATAGCTTGAGTATTCAGTGTGCGCTCTCTACTGGTAATTTCACACCTTATCGTTACTTTGGCAAGCAGTATGATGTACATACTGATTGAGTGTGTAGTATGCAATATATTAGTACGCAATGTCCAACACAACCTATGTAACGTTTACTGAATAGTGGCTACTGTGGACCCCAAGTGGCCAAAAGTTCAAAAGGTACGGAGTCTCGCCTTACAGACTCAAAGTAGGTGCTAGCCTTGCTCTGTAAAAAAAAAGATTTAAGACTATATTGTCTTTATTTTGTCATTTGGATTGTCTCTACTGTACTATTATTATGTTGGTTATTCTGTCCACACATCTATTGCATGTCTGTTAGTCCAGAAAGAAGAATCCCTCCTCAGTTGCTCTTCCTGAGGTTTCTTCCATATTTCCCAGTTAAAGATTTTTTGGGGGAGTATTTATCTGAATCGAGGGTCTATAGACAGAGGGCGTTGTATGCTGTACAGATTGTAAAGCCCCTTGAGACAAATTTGGGATTTGTGATATTGGTGTGACAACTCCCATGAACTCTAGTTCATTTCACTTCCTGTTTTATGTTTGTATTCACTTACCCATGCTTCCTAGCTTGCGTTACTTCCTGCCTTTGTTTAGTTTCCCGCCTGTTTTGTTCCTCACCTGTGTTTCATCAGACCTCCCAGTACTTTACCCCAGCTGTTCACTGTCCATGAGCCAGATTGTCTCAGTTCTTCCACTCGACTAGCTCTCCAGCGTTTTGTGATTTACCTCAGCCTGGTTCTTTGGATCTTTTGATTGTAGCCTGGTTCTTTGTTTGACTTTTGTATATGCCTTTTTTTGTATGCAGCGTGACAATTCCACTTACTGCCTGTTTTGCCTTTTGTGAACCTAAGTTCAGTAAACCTTTTGGATTGTTGCACTTCACTCCATTCTCATGTGATCCTTGCATTTCAGTTGCCTGATCATCACAATTGGGCTGTACAAATAAAATGTACTTGACATCTGACAAGGGACAGCAGATGGAAATTCACTTAAATCTAAATCTAAAAAAAGGCATTAGAGTGAGCCTATTTGCTAACCAGTGGCTAATGTGGCCACAAGTTGCAATTACGGTAATGAAGTGTAACAATAGCACAAGTTGAGTGGAGTCAATATTGTCAGCCAAATGACTCGGTTACACAAATAGCATTAGCAAACTTTTGATAGATATTTCAAGCATTAGTACGTTTGAAATACTGGTTACATCACAACAAGTAAAGCTTTAAAACCTCTGAATGAACTGAATTGTGTTTTGTTTCTTATGAGTTCATCTTTTCATTTTTTAAGAGGAAGAATGTGTTAATCATGTTTCTTTCAAAAGTGACATAGTCTCACTTTAAATGTGTGTGTGCGACATGAACATGCATACACACACTCCTACATGTGGTTAAAACCCGGTACCAAACCACAATAAAGAATATAAAGTGCTCTCTGAAGGGCATAGAATGGGCTGCGTAAGGAAAGCCTACTGATGGCCCGGGTGCACCAGTATCCCTTTCAGACTGTGAGTGTGGTGTGTGGAATCTTTAATAACACTCTTTAATTTCACAGCTAGTGTGATTCATATCGGAGATTGGTGGTTGTGATTAAGGATAGTCGCACTTACGGGGCTTCATTTTGTGCTATGTATTCACATGTTGTATCTTGTTTGAATTTGTTTTTCAAGAGTCGTACATTCAGGATTAATAAAGATTTGGTAAAGGATGAGTACGGGTCATCCAGGTTCTATATGCATACCAACAGTAGGTGGTTATTATCCCCCCTGTTTGCAATATGACCAAAATGCATCCCCCTTGTTAACCTGCACCCCCCTCCTCTCCATGCCCCAGTAGAGAGAGTGCACAGTGGTTGAATATCTTAGTCTAATCCGCCTGACATTGATCCTTTATCTGACTGAGGTTTGTGCAAGTTAGAAGCCTCCACCAAATCGCCTTTTGCCCATACCTAACCAAACCCTAACGGTGCTAAAGACTCACATGATCTAACATGCACTTAAAGGTCACGTGAGGCCATTCTCTGCTCAGGTGGACGTTACTCCACTCTATTTTTACATAGCAAACAGTTGTGCTATATTAATGCCCTGATTTTCGAATTCATCCCCTTTGATAAACACACAGTTTTAAAATAGTGGTGTCCCTAAAAGTACAAGGAACTTGCGTCACCTCCTGAGCAGTGCCCAAATGAAATTCCAGGAATTCTATGAATAGTTGAGACAAAAGAAAAACCTGTCAATAACGGATACATGTTGTGTTTTTACGTTACTGCAGTGGAAAAGTTCTATCGGCTGGTGGAGTGTGTACTGGTGGAGAGTGTGGGCGGTAAGGACATTAGTGGGTGTGACATTGAAAAATACCTTCTGATAGGATGGACAAAGTCTTCTAGAGATGAGATGCAAAGTGATGTATTTGTTGTTGCTTTTTACAGTTTGAGACAGCAGTCAAGACCTCATTTCATTCCATTTGCTTGCACACTAACATACAACATGTGCATGCATATCGCTCCCGTGACATGATAAATGGTAAATGGATGTACTTGTATATCTCTTTTCTGGTCTTCCGACCACTCAAAGCACTTTAACACTACATGTCATCATTCACCCATTCATACGCTGATGGCAGGGGCTACCATGTAAGGAGCCACATGCCCATCAGGACGATCTAGTCATTCATACCCATTCATACACCGCAGGAACAGCCTACGGGAGCAATTTGGGGTTAAGTGTCTTGCCCAAGGACACATCGACCTGGACTAGCGGAGTCGGGGATTGGACTAGCGGACCCGGGGATTATCATGAGCATGGAGGTAATTAACAATTCCGATGAGGTAGTGAGTGATGATGATGACCTTACATGGCATATGAGCTCCATCACCAGAGCTCAACCCTCCCAAAGTCATAATTATTCAGTTCTGCTGCTTGTTTGTTTACTCGAGGAGGCCCGGAAAGAGCGGCGTTACGATAAGGGAGAAAAACTACAGCTCGCAGTGCACAGTCAGGAGCAGAGACGCGTCTATAAAGTGAAAGAAGCACTGCACTGTCGGAATATGACAGCCAATCCATCAGGGGAATGGAGGCTGTGTCTAAAACGCCAAGGAGAGAGTGCCTGGAAGTTTTATAAATAGTTACGCCTTTTAAAGGAAATTGGAAGTTGTCAGACACATGCCATCTGCATTTGTTTGAGAATATCTCTAATAGAGGCACTCTTTAAACATGACTGAAGCATCATAACATATAAAGTGGCAGAGCTGAAAGCCAATATGGGAACGATTGGATCTCCCGCTGCACTGAGAGCGGCCTATTCATGGCTCAGTAACACAACGTCAAGCGCTAATGAATAGACTTTCCATGACATCTATTAACCTTGCTTATACTTATGCTGTGTATGTGTTTTTGTGACTGAGTGTGTGTGTTACTGTGTTTTGTGAACATCTAACTTTATGAGGACAGCTGACGAAAATCCTCGGCTCAGATTTTTCTCCTTAGAAGGGGGCCAGTTAACCTCGTGGCCGAACACGAGGTCTGTAGGTCTTTCACATAGTTTGTAGAGTCTAATGAGCCTTTTCAAGAGCTCCCTGGGACTGGGGATGATAAATGGTAAATGGACTTTCTAGTCTTCCGACCACTCAAAGCGCTTTAACACTACATGTCATTCACACATTCATATGCTGATGGCAGGGGCTACCATGCAAGGTGCCACCTGCCCATCAGAACTATCTATCTAACCACTCATACCCATTGGACATGGACTAGCAAAGCAGGGGATCAAACCGCAGATCCTCTAATTGAAGGACGACACTGCTCTACCACTGAGCCACAGTCGATAAGCAGATGAAACTTAAACATGACATCTGGAAAGACTCCAGACACCAACTGACAATTGTGATACAAGCACAAACAGCTGCCACATCTTGATTGAGTTTTATGCCAATAAAAGTGTGTTTCCTAATGCCTAAGTGGCCAGCTAATTGCGACTTCTGCTCTTGGTGTCTGTCGGGCTGGACAACTAGTTTAAATTTGACTGGGTCTACTAAAGTAATCACAGACAATGTCTCCTGGGAAAGGAGAAGGCTTGTGTTGTCGCCTACCATTCTGGGAGTTCACAGGTGGACGCCAACCGCCATATGCTTATCACTGTGGCGTTTGTCCGTACCCCCTGTCTTTTTAACCTGCACACTGGGTTTTTTTCAGGAGTCTTTATGACTCCGGTCTAAAGCAGCATAAGCTTCTAGGGCCTTCCCTGTTAGGTAACCCTGTATGAGGCTTACCCAATCCTCTTGACACCAGTATCGCTACACAGCAGTCTTCTCTACATTTCAAAGAATAACTCAAACTTCTCAGGATCAAACATTGGCACCAAAAAAGACGTTTCTCGCTGTTTCTGATGCCAGCGATCGAAAGCAACCTTAGATTTTCAAACTTAAGTTCCATTTTCTCATGCTCCCTCTATTTCTCTCACTCATGTTCCCTCTCGTCAGGATTACAGCTGACCAATATACTCTGCATGAATTTTGGCTTTTTAGTATCCTCAGGGGTCTCTGACTCCAGTTTCCATAATATGTTTTTTTAATCTTTTTAAATTTTGCTTGGAACACACACAAAAAGGGGGATAATGCAAGGTACAAACCTACCAAATGACAACAACAATGAGGACTCCGAGAGATCGGCCGTCAGTTAGTGGATAGTTGCACCGGGGGTCCGATTCCTTGGGACTGCCTCGACTCCCTGCTGGATCAGGAAAAATATCTAATGCTACCTTAACACGGCTTCACCAGCCCGCTGTGACTCCCGGCCCTGGGGTTTGTGCTGGCTGAATTTCGAATTGCTACAGCTAACCGCTAACTGAAGGTCTGTCTACCGGAGCCGCTGCCCACTCTCCTTCCATCACAGTGGTCTCCTGGTGGTCGATTTCTGCCACTATGGATTTAATCCAATAACAAACTATCAAAACATACAGTGACTCACTATCGCCCCTGGAGGTATAAGTGGTGACAGGACAGGACAGGCCGGGGCTAGCTTGTTAGCATGCTCCGCTCAGTAGATATCTCTGCAACACAATACATAGATGTCTTTGACAAAAACACTGTAGCCTCTTCACATTCTGTTGATAATGTTTGCTCATTTTTTGAATGTTTCAAACTAAAATATTGGCCAGATTTAACATATTGCACCCTTTAACATCATACTTAGTATGAACAGTATGTTAGTGTGATATTTTGAACACAGCCCTAGTCTTGTTTTAATCTAGGCAAAAAAGAGTCCCAACTAACTTTAAGTACATTTTCAAGTCAAGGATACTACAATCACTTGAACTAATGCTAATTGTCCTATCCGCTGGAATCCTCTAACACAAGGACTCCTGGAGGCCCCTGGCGGAGCCATAGCAACCATGATCAACCACTGTATTAAATAGAAACAAATAAAAACATTTCTTTTTATCTTCATCAAATTGCATGAACAGATTTATTTTACTGAAAGCTAGAAAATGACACTTCTTTAAATATAATTTGTTCAGCAGGCCTCAGAAGTAATTGCTTACCAGTCAACACTTTTATTGCAACACATCAGCGGGCACTGTCAGCCGGTATAGTAATACGATTCACTTTCTCCAGATCTAGAATGGAATGTAAAGGCAGTCTCGTGAAAGATGAATGAAGAATATTGTGTCACATGATTTACACCATCTGAATGGATAGATATTCCAATTTAAATGCAAACTCTTGAAGTGGAGGGAGGCTGTACGCGTAGATCAATACAGACATTTTGGTATATTTTACCTAAGGATTCATAAATAACATCCAATGCAATTACTCCTCTTCAAATGAGGTTTTAAACCTTACTTGTCATGGTGCGTCCTTATAGTAATGTTTTTATTTCCTAAACCATGTGTTATTCTTGCTCTCGATGTAATTGCTTCTGTCCTCTGGCTCATCAAGCTGACTGATATCTGTGGTAGGGCACTTTCTCAGCTCTCTGCACTGAGCCTGCACAGCCTTTCCTACCGCTCCTCTAAAGTTGCAACCATCTAGTTTTATCGTCTGCCGCATTTCATTCTACCCCTCGGCATAATGGGTTGAGGGTAATTTTCAATGTGTACAGTATGTTTGTGCACCTCATTTGTCTCGTTTAAATGACTCAAGCCTCTCTGTGCTTTCAAATCACAATATACAAAGGATATGATTTTTCAATTCATACCCCTAAATACCTCATTAAAACATTATCATATAGGCACATCTTCAACTCCACCAGTCTATTATTTCTAAAGCAGTGAGTGTACAGCTTCATGGACACTGTTTCATTTTAGTTTCGTTTTGATATTCTATTACCACCAATGAAACTATCATCCATTTGACAGGATTTCAGTTCCTCAAAAATTGTATTGTTTGGCTTGTCCGTCCAAGTACAAAGTCCCTAGGGTTGAAGAGAGCATGCACCGCTTTTCTCCCAAAAATGGCATTCATATGCAAACAAACGTGATGCAAATTGCTGTCTGTGTTGTGTTCACTGGACAAAAATGTTTTCAGACTAGTTAGGGTTCTGAGAGTACAGCACATCAAATATAGAAAGGTGTACAAAGAGCAAGATTCTGACACTGCAGTCTGGGGTTCACATACTGTGTTCCACCTGTGGTGAGGTTCAGGCTTCCAGCACATTTTGGTAGGTTTGGGGGAAATTATTGGTCGGTTAAAGTCAGGAAAATGTTTTGGTTTTGAGCAATATTGAAAACAGATTTGTCCAATTACTAAAATCACAATAAGAGCTTACTGTATGTTTTTGTACTTGTTTTGTTCCCCTTGCATATTCAAGTGTCCAGACCACATTGACTTATAACTCACAGGCTGTGCAGTGAAAGCAGCACACTATGGCAGCAGCAGTTGCTTCAGTCCTCCACCAGTATCCACACAGGATGCATTCAGGCGCAGTTTTGACTGTAAGGTTACGTGAGTTTTGGCAGCACTCTGAGTCTAAGGCACAACTACTGTAGTTACATGCGTAAAAACAGAAGAAAATTGACTTGAAGCCTAAAAAGACGTGTTGGCTCTCCTCCCTCTCCTCGGGGCAGTTTGTTTGGTCTGGCAGGTTGGTCGGCCGTGGGCGGTGATCGTCTCAAAGACCGCTGCACTTAATCCTCACGCTTCCTTTTCAGATGTTGATGAATGTATTCTGTCATATGCCATTAGTGCTCCAGTAATAAGCATACAAAAATCAAATCAAGACAAGAAGCTGCAGTAGAATTCATAGCTATCGGCCACAGCATGTACATTGCTGCTGTTATTGACACAGAGCCTGTACAAATATTTATAAAGAGAAAAAACTGTGCTGCATCTTTAACATGCAATTGTCGATATTCATATTCTAACTCAGTTCAATGCTTGGCCAAGTGGAGGTCAGAAACATATCTTGTGGAATTCAATGTGTCATCTGACCTAATATTTAGAAGTGTACTTTACGGCTCTATATCCATTTGTACTACTCAGGAATTGTATAAACTGGGATCTACTTGGTAAAACGCTGTAATTCAGTGAGTGGAAATCTGTTAAAGTTACACCTGGCCTCACTAACATTATCACATTGACCAATGTAATATCAGACACATCACTTGTTCCCTCCAACACTATCTGGCTGCATCACAGGTTCTATGTTGATCAAATCAGTGCAGGAGAGAAAATGATGAAAATGATGATAGTGATGATGACAATGATGGCCACTGTGATATCCCCAAAGTGTTTTGATACAAGCTGATAAAAAACTACCTCTTTCCAGCACAATGCAGAGCCATTTGTCATCAAGCATGGACAGTTGTAATCATCCCTTTTGCTTTCCTACACCATCAGTCTTCCCCTTTCCATGTATCAGGATCAATCTAAGCTCATTTATTTTAATCGTCTCATATTTGCTAAACTGGCAAAGTCAGTGAAGGACAATAGAAACAAAGCTCATGTTTGAAAATGAGCCAAAGTAGAGTTTTTTTTCTTCATGAATCCCAAAGAAAGTCTGAATACAGTTTTCAAAAGAAAACAAAATGTTTTCAGGAAGAAAAAATTGCAAATTATAAATAAAATAGAAAATGAAATAAGGAAAATCAAACAGGGTAATTTGCAGCACTCAGGCTAATCCAATCAGAACCAATTCAGGCAATTTGAGTACAAAGCTGTTCCAAACATTTAAACAGAATGAAAAGGTCTGTTGTGTTCCAATAAATGTTATACAACTGCAACAATAACAATACAAAATACACAATATTTTCATATTTATATATTTTGTAACAGATGTTACGATATAAAATATAAATAAATGTACATAAATTAATATAAATAAATATAAAACACCAAGTGAGGGACTATCTTTTAGAAGAATGCAGTTCAATCCTTCCAGTAGACTTGTACACACTTTGGTAAACTATGACAAGGAGAACTACAACTTGTCTGGAGGCTCCAGGTGGAATAACACCTTACTGAGACACTTACAGTGTAACTTCACGCCCAGGTCTGAGCCTAACTCTATCCACTGCATATTTGCAAAAAAAAGAAACAAAAAAGAAAAGAGAGGCTGTGAGTGAAGCAGGAGGCATTGATATAATTGTTTCTAATATGAATTTCATAATATAGATTAGTCCTAAACGGTCAACTGCAGGTTCAGGGCTGATTTACAGTAGATAACACAACAGTAGAAAATGGCAATATTAACACTAGAATTGTGTTTCATCAAAGTACAGTCATATTATTCAGCTCAAAAAACAAATTTTTGGGTGCGGTATACCTCTTTAATCAAGTTTTCCTTCAATTTATCACTGGTTGTGTTTTACTGTCCACCATACCGTTACCAAACATAAAAGAGATATTCTTATAATCTATACAGTTTTTTGGGGGCCAAAAAATGTCTTGGTTCTTTTTGTCATTGTTTTTAATAGGTTTCTTTGGAATGCTTTATAATTTGAGATGATGCTTAGAAAGCTGCAATAATGTGAGGTGGTATTGGTCTCAGCAGCTGGCAACACTGTTCTGGATTCAGCTCCCAGTCTTCCACAGTAATGACGGCTGTGTTTGTACATGCTTATGCTGTACATACGTGCTTCCAAAAATAGAATGTGTATATATACCAATGCAGCATTTAATTTATCAAATGATGTAAACTCAGTTATTAAATAATGTGATTGTTATTTATTGACTCCTCATTCTTGTTTATTCATTTCTCTGTAATGTAACCATCCTCATCTGTGCCATATGTGTCCCCATGGCAACATCCTCCAGTCGTGGCTACGTCACAGCGGCTGTGTGTTCCATTGTCCACACAACATGCTGCTAACAGGAGACCTGCCTTGTTCCTTGTAGTAAATACGAACTACAAAGTGAGTGCTGCTTTCCACCTTGTCATTTCCCTCGAACATTCAGCACGGGTTTTGTTCAGTTTGATTTGCCAGCGCTCCGATTTAACAACGTTATTTGTTGCCTTCAACTCCCAATTATCAGCTAGTCGGCTAAGCTAGCCCAGCTGTGCTTTGTGACTAGCACTTGGTGTTGCGAATAATGCTAATGCTAATATTGTGCAGTTTGGCACTTTTCTCGGTCTTTTATTGTTAGGCTAACCGGAATATTCAATGCTTTTTGCATACTTGTATCTGTGTGAAGCCGACGGGAGTGGTTTGCATAACAATGCCGTAATTTGACGCGAATGACCACAGCTAGCCTAGCCACGTTTAGCTACGTTGCTTGGCAGACGAGGATGTGGGGTGGTGATACACCTTGTGATAAATGTGTCGGTGAGGTTGTTTGGCGGAATTACTGTGCACGCACTAACCTGTTGGGCGAAAGAGAATCTGTGTGATTCACTATCGGCTCTAATAGCACGACTTTGCCGCAGCAGTCTGCAGCTTTTTTGGTAGCGGTGCTCTTTGTTTGCTAACACTTTGCTAACGGCTAACGCCGTGTGCACGTGAGGTTCATGAATCTCATATTTGTCCGAATTTCAGCATCAGAGTTATCTATAATTAAAGCTGTTGGGCTAATTCCGATTCAACTTGCGTGTCGCGTTTCTGTGTTCACGGCTGTATTTAGTCACCGTGGTCCGTTTACAGTTTAGCAAAATGTAAACAAACATCTGTCGTGGGGCCTTTTCGCCCAAGAAGGAACACAACCAGAACCCCTCACATGAAACCAGGGCTGATGCAGAGAGAGCTCCTCTGGGCAGTTCAGCTGACCTGCTTCCTGGACGGGCAGAAAGGCTGCACGTGTTGCTATAAAGACGTTTTATTCAGCAACTCCAACATGGAACTAAGTATAGTGCTGCTCAAGTTGCTATTTCGTTTTTCAAAGAGCTTTTGGAGTTTATTGTAATGATAAACCTACAGACGAAGACAATTAGAGTGCCACTCTTTTTTGATTTTTTTACTGTCATACATGGATTCTTAGTAGTTGGTGTTCCGCTGCTGTTCCACTGACATATTAGAAACAATCGAGTATTTCACTCATGCTCCACTGGCACATACTGCTTCTTACTGACATGCCACCACTGGTTAGGCTACAGCCCGCTGTGGGCCACTCATAGATGACACGTCACTCGTGTTCAACTAGCAGATACTGCTCTCACCGCCGTGTACTGATGTGTCTCTCTTGTTTTAGCGTGTGCAGCTTTGACAAGTGTTGTGCTGCTGCTCGTGTTCTCTCCTACACGTTTCCCATGCTGGTCGGGATTGTTGATGGAGCAAACGATGTCGAGGAAGTTAAAGAAAGACTTCGCAGTCTTGAGCCGCTGCTGTAATGAGATAATGCCAGGGCTCTTACAAACTTTAAAAAGTGGTTGCCAGGCTGGCACCCAGGCATCAGCTTTTAGTTGCTGAAACTGTGTTTTTTTTTAGTCACCTTCAATAAAACCGTGTATTTCTCGCATGCATCCACAGTGAATTAAGAATCAAAAAACTGATGTAAATAGAGGCAGTGTTTAACAACATCAAAACTATATAAAAACATTAGTTTTCAAACTGTCACACAACTCGTTCAATATATCTAAGTCTCATTTATCCAGTGGCATGCTCACTACTTCCCAAACACATGCATCTTCCCTAAAACCGTACTATATGAAACACGTCGCACAGACAAGGAGCTCACCTGTGCAAGAGTGAGACTGTTTTGAGACTGTAAACGTATTTAAATATCACTAATCTAACTAAGATTACAACTCTTTTTTATTTTGGGGTGCACATGTTGCTGTCCCTATTTTTTGTATGTTAAAAAACCAAAGAAGTAACCTGTCCGTCATCGCTCTGTGTTACAAAGTACGATGGGGATTATAATTAAAGCACGATACAGCCTGATGGGACTTATTTCTAGAGTTGTGGGGTGCCATCAGTGGGTGGAATCCAATGTGCGTTTCAAAAATGAATCTAAGAATAAATGACCGTTTTGAAATGATTTACATCTAAATGGATCATCACAAAACATGCTCAGCCCTAATGCTTTTAGTTCTATTTGGACTGATCAGATTTTGATAAGGCTCTGCATACATATATGTATAGAGGACAGAACTGATATTCCTTTGATTAATCTCACTTTGACAGTGTTTTTATATTATCATTCATTTGGTGCTGTATATCATAATGTGTGGGAGTAATCATCTTTAGGCAACACTTTAATAACAGGTTTCATGTGGTTGCGATTGCTCCAATTACCTGTTCACTCAAACTTGGTTTCCTTGTGTTTCCTCCTCTGCCGCTGTCCTTCTTTTTAGTGGACCGCAGTTTAAAGCGCCGGCAGGTGAAGCCCCTCGCTGCCTCCCTCTTAGATGTCTTGGATTATGACAGCTCGGACGACAGTGACTTTGAAGTGGGAGATGCTTCAGGTAAGCAGTCTTTTTCATAATTAAAGAGCTAAATAAGAATAATTGAAAAAGGTAGGATTTGTTACAAGCCTACTGAAGCTTCCATGATTATATATATATATATATATATATATATATATATATATATATATATATATATATACTTTTATTTTAAAAGTACTGCTATATGAACAAAAGTGCAATAACATTTGGTTTGCAAACACTTTAAACAAATAAGGTTCTTTTTAACAGCAGTATTCCCTTTACACAGTAGCAGTTAAAATACAGTTATGATTCTGATAATAGATATTCAGCTGGTGTTCACAACTTTATCTTCATGTGTGTAATAGATGCAATTTGAAATATACACCTTGAAAACTGTAAACCTATCTACGTCATGTTATTTTCTTTTGTTAAATTCTCAGTAGTGATAACTGAATGATATGCTTATTATACATGTTACAAACTAAAACACTTTAAAAACTCTAAAAAAATAATTTAAATTAATCATTTCTTTTTTGGTATTTTGGTCAGACACATATGCAACGCTGATTATTATTATGTGTGGTATTTGTTATAAATGTAC
This sequence comes from Leptoclinus maculatus, assembly GCA_032191485.1. NCBI lineage: Eukaryota > Metazoa > Chordata > Actinopteri > Perciformes > Stichaeidae > Leptoclinus > Leptoclinus maculatus. The sequence continues at coordinate 38,917,226 of JAVDOI010000002.1, read as the reverse complement.
GTTAGTACATAGAGGGGGATAAGAAGCTGTACATGGAGGGACTTAGGACCCAGGGGAATGTAGGTGAAGGAAACAGGAAGAGACGGAAGAGACGCCACACAAACAGCTGTTCACCGCTCGCTGTGAGCCTGCCAGTTCTTGTGTTCAAAAAGTCTGTTTAATAATAAAAAGAAAACTGCGTTAACGCGCGATAAAATAATTGTCGGCGTTAATTAATGAATGCGTTAACGTGATAATAACTTGTTAAATTTCCCAGCACTAATGGGCAAGTTAACGCGTTATTATCAAGATAACAAGAACTGCTACTATGTAAAGGGAATACTGCTGTTAAAAAGCACCTTATTTGTTTAAAGTGTTTGCAAACCAAATGTTATTGCACTTTTGTTTATATAGCAGTATTTTTTATATATATATATATATATATATATATATATATACACTCTCACCGGCCACTTTATTAGGCACACCTGTTCAATTGCTTGTTAACACAAATAGCTAATCAGCCAATCACATGGCAGCAACTCAATGCATTTAGGCATCTAGACGTGGTGAAGACGACTTGCTGAAGTTCAAAGCGAGCATCAGAATGAGGAAGAAAGGGGATTTAAGTGACTTTGAACATGACATGGTTGTTGGTGCCAGACGGGCTGGTCTGAGTATTTCAAAAACTGCTGATCTACTGGGATTTTCATGCACAACCATCTCTAGGGTTTACAGAGAACGGTCTGAAAAAGAGAAAATATCCAGTGAGCGGCAGTTGTGTGGACCAAAATGCCTTGTTGTTGTCAGAGGTCAGAGGAGAATGGGCTGAGTGGTTGGAGATGATAGAAAGGCAACAGTAACTCAAATAACCACTCGTTACAACCAAGGTATGCAGAATACCATCTCTGAACACACAACACGTGGAGCCTTGAAGCAGACGGGCTACAGCAGCAGAAGACCACACCGGGTAACACTCCTGTCAGCTAACAACAGGAAACTGAGGCTACAATTCACACAGGCTCACCAAAATGTGACAATAGAAGATTGTAAAAACGTTGCCTGGTCTGATGAGTCTCCATTTCAGCTGTGACATTCAGATGTAGGGTCAGAATTTGGCGTAAACAACATGAAACATGGATCCATCCTGCCTTGTATCAACGGTTCAGGCTGCTGCTGGTGGTGTAATGGTGGGGGGGATATTTTCTTGGCACACTTTGGGCCCCTTCGTACCAATTGAGCATGGTTTAAACACTACGGCCTACCTGAGTATTGTTGCTGACCATGTCCATCCCTTTATGACCACAGTGGACCCATCTTCTGATGGCTACCTCCAGCAGGATAGTGCACCATGTCACAAAGCTCTAATCATCTCAAACTGGTTTCTTGAACATGACGATGAGTTCACTGTACTCCAATGGCCTCCACAGTCACCACATCTCAATCCAGTAGAGCACCTTTAGGATGTGGTGGAACGGGAGATCTGCATCATGGACCACGTCCATGATGCAGATCAATGTGGACCAAAATGTGGACCAAAATGTGTGAGGAATGTTTCCAACACCTTGTTGATCTATGCTACGAAGAATTAAGGCAGTTCTGAAGGGAAAAGGGGTCCAACCCGGTACTAGTAAGGTGTACCTAATAAAGTGGCGTGAGACAAATACAATTTAATGACATGTATCGTATTGTGAGCCGTCATCTTGGGAATCCTCATCCCAGGATCTGGAACCACTGCTGCAGGGCTGCAACTAACAAATATCTTTTAATATCTATTAGTCATCTTCTTATTTTTACAAATAAAATGTCCGTAAATAGTGACAAATGCCCATCACGATTTCCCAAAGTCTGAAGTGACATCTTAAAATGTCTTGTGATGTCCGACCATCAGTCCAAAACCTAAAGATATTCATTTAACTATAACATGAGAACAGGAATGGCCGCTAGTTCTCACTAATGAGGAGCTGGAACCAGAGAATGTTCCGAGAGCAAAGGGAAGAGAGGAGGAAAATGTGTTATTGCTGATGAAAACCCAACATCTTCTGATTTTGCTGCTTCAAAATGAAAGCCTCCCTTGTCATTGTTCACTCTTTTGATTCTGTTGTCATTGTTTTGTGTTCTGACAGGATCGGACGGCACGGGCAACAACAGTGAAGAAGAAGGGTCCAAAGCGAGCGCTGCGGGTTCAGGAAGCGACTCGGACAACAACGCTGGTTCTGCAGACGATGCCATAGATGAAGAGGAGGCCAAAGACCTCGCTGCTGAGGACAACCTAACAGAAGACGAAGAGAAGACCAAACAGCAGGCATCGTCGGACAGCTCCACCAAAGACACCCCCGCCGTCACCCCACCCAAAGGCCGACGCAAGAGCAAGAAGACGTCAGAGCCCGAGCCCGCTGCAGGGGCCGGCACTGAATCTACCTCCACGTCCGGGTCTGGCAGCGCCAACACAGAGGAGTCTCAGGCCGAGCCCAAGAAATGGAATTTCCGCAGGAACCGCCCCCTGCTGGACTTCACCACGATGGAGGAACTGACCGAGATGGACGACTACGACAGCGAGGACGACAACGACTGGAGGCCCACGGTAGGGAAGAAGAAAGGCAAAGCAGCGGCTCAGAAAGGAGGCACTGAGGAGGAGGACGGGGGCAGCGCTAGTGAGGACGACGACGAGGACGATAACGACGAAGACGACGGCGAGGACGACGACGATGAAGACGACGAGAAGGAGGACGACGAGAAGGAGGACGGTGATGACAACAACAACACCACTAACAACACCAACAACAGTAGCAGTGACAGTGACAAAGATATGAAGAAGCCCAAGAAGAAGACTAACGCTTTTGATGAAGAGCTGACTAACGACAGCATGTCCCAGGGAAAGGGCAATGAGGTGACGCATTACTATGAATTTTATTGTCAATTTTCTATTTTTCTATTATATCTCGTACTATTGCACTGTGTTTATTGTACTCACCTAGCCACACTCCTTGTATGTGTAACGCACTTGGCAATAAGATAAACAGTTTCTGAATTACATAACAAATTAAGTAAGATAGTGTGATTTAAGTCATAATTGTGTTATTGCCTTTGTGCTCTGAGTGAGAGAGCTGCTACACTACTGAGCTACGGAGCATTGAAGCAAATGCAGTCCTCCGCCTTATGCTGGCTATGTGACCACTACTCTCTTTGTATGGTACTCCATAATACCAAACAACAATATGAGTCACTAAGTCACCGTATAATCCAATGAGAACTTTAGATGGTATCAGCGTGATTCCAAGAGAATTTCTGCATCTGTTGTAATCGACTTAGCACAGTGTCCATGAGCATTGTATACGGGATTTACTAACAGTCAGTTGCTGGATCTATGGTCAGATCAGAGGAGGGGACGTGGATAAGTGGCTTTACTGTGTCTCTGTTTCCTGATCCCCCAGGATGCCTTGCTGGACCGGTCCCAAACCTGGAGCACGCAGCACATCCTCATCTGCTGCGTCTGTCTGGGAGACAACAGCGAGGATGCAGATGAGATCATCCAGTGTGACAACTGTGGGGTGACTGTGCACGAAGGTAGGCTGCTGACTTTCGACCAATATAGTGTCGAGGTATCTGTCCCGATCAATGACTCTGTGGGTCATCTCTTTTGGATTGGTGCTGTCCCAGACATCCATAGTGCAGGCTGACCATGCGAGGTGGATCGATGTGACACCATTCATTTTCAATTACTTTATTTCCCCTTGTTGTACAAATCGAAAAGCACAAGTCAAAGCAAGGCAGACTGAGAAGAGCTGCTGCTTTTAATTTGGACAGAAAATGTTTATAGTACATATTCCCTATTATAGCTCCGTGACTTCAGATTCAGCTCATAAATGTTGGGGGGGTGTCTATTCCACAGTGAAGCATGTAAAACACTAGTGAGAGTGAGCCTTGCCATAGAAAACACTATGGACATGTTAGTGTTTGTTGCCCGTTACACTGCACCTTGCATCACAATCATCCATATTGTCCAGGACAAACGTACGCACTTCTATTGACTCCCCATTCATTGGTTTTCCCGCTGACATAGTTTAAATGATAAAAGCTAAAATGATTTTATCAAAAAGCTCATTTCATACAAAGTGACAGGTGCTTTACAAATGTAATGATAAAGGAACACGGTAATACTGAATACAGACTTTCATTGGGTTAAATATCAGCTCATGTTCACATGTCTGTAATCTCATCTCACATAAAACACACATCATCATCACACTAACTCACAGCACTACACTGACACAGTCCACCATCACTGTGATCGGCTGAGCTGTATCAGGGTTCAGCCGTGAAGCAGCGAACACCTTTGAGGTGCGAGCAGGACTTGTTGGATTATCTCAGACAGTCTAACTCACGCACCCTCTTATGACATGTACACACACACGCACACACACACACACACGCACACACACACACACACACACACGGGCGCTGGTGGGAGGGAACCGGCCTAATCACCAATTCTCCATAGGCAGACAGGAGATATTAGGAGCAGGTCTTAACTTTATCTTGTTCGTTCAGTTGCTTGATATTTTCTTCCTCTGAGACACGTTTAATCTCCCTGAAAAAGACACAGAAGGGAGACTAAGTGGTTTGCAGCAGAGGCTTGAGAGCGAGGAGGCCGTGGCAGCACTCCTATCTCCCTATCCAAGGACACGAATGGTCTGGGGCAGTAAAATATGGAACTTTATTCTGGCAATCCATTTTTGAGTTCATGTGTACGCGTGCCCGCAGTGGATAGATCTATTGTGCCATTGGAGGTTTAACTCAGTAGCTCAGCTGTTTTTTGTCAAGACATATGATCTCATCCTTGAGATTTACAGCACAGAATCCAGCAACTTAGCGATTTGCCGATTACTCTGGACATTTTACGAGAGAAGATGTTCATCCATGACGCTCAATATCTGTAGAGCGCTTTCTTTTATCTCTAACGTCGGATGGCTGTGTGTCAAGCGTTCACAAATGTTTCCCCTCTCGATCTGTTCCGTGCAAAACCGTCAAAAACAGACTGTATTAGGTGCATATATTTAGCGTTACGTTATCCGGTTCCCTATTAGCATTGGGTTTAAATCTGAAATATTGCCAAATAGGTAGTTTTTCTTTTTTTTTTACTTGATGAACGTGCGTGCTGATACGCGAAAATGAACTCAATTGGTAATTTCTATAAATAAATGTAAATGATGGTGGGCAAAGTAATTTAACCTGTGTATGCCATAACACAGCCTACTACTGGTGGAGTCACCCAAGGAAAAGTTTCTGATGCGGGTAAGAGTACTTCAGAAAGAATAGGTTACAAGTGGTGGTAAAGAGAGAACAAGACAAAGTAGTTCTGTTTACTCCCCATCACTATGAACTACTCATTGTGTAGTACTGATAATGCTCCCTTAGGGTAACGAATGACTCACTCATGAATGTCAGCGGTGGTATGGGCTCTGTTTTACTAAAAGTATGTGAAAATACGGCTGCACAATTAATCAAAATTGTATCAAAACCACAATATGGCCTAGGAGTCGCAAAATATGGCCAACACATATTATTCTTTGTTTGGTACAGATCCCTGCACCAATCACACCATAATCATGTTTTTTCAATGAAAATGAGAGTATGATGTAAAAATGTTCATTCTCTCTAATATCGCAAATCATATCTTTCAAAATCGCGTAGTCCTAGAAAATTCAAGTCTGTGTTTTTAATGGAAATCCTCTTTATTTATGGTTCAAATGTAGTTCGGATGACTTCAAGGGTAACTTTTGGGCCCTATTTTATTTTCGCTGTGTACGCCTCCACTGGGCAATAGTAATGTATTCACTGCAATCGGATAGTCTGTAGAGTAAATAAGTAATGGATCTGGAATTGTTCAAATAACCCTGACCTACATGTAAGTATCAGCTTCATTTTGTAGCTGGATAAGTGAAAATCGTGATGCTGGAGATGAAGCTGTGCTCATAACAGGTTAGCTCATTTCTAGAAGGTCACAAAGTACTTTGTTGAAGGTTAAGACGAGGTCAAACAAGGAAGGACTTTCAGGCAGAGATGAGAGACGAGCTGTCTGTATCCTGAGCTCATACGAGCCGGTCTTGCTGCTCCACTTCCCTGCTTCTCTTTGTTCTTGCGCCGCACCACTGTCCAGACACCATCACCGCCTCTCAGACGAGAAGAGAGGCTGACATGAAAGGTAGGCGCACACGACCTGGGTGAGAGATCAAAAGCTGGAATGAGCCGAAGTCCACAAAGCGAGCGTCTACACAGAGCACATAGAGGAGTCCTGTTCCTGCCAGCCTGCCTTTTGATTCTCACTCTTTCACAGTCATACAGGCGGACATCATTACCATACCAGAAGATCTCCCTTTTCTTTTACTGTAAATGCCAAAGCAGGCCCTTTCGTCACATATTCATGTGTAAAGCTTCTGGTTTTCTTCTTATTCAGTAGTCTGAACATCCAGAACCCTTATTTTGTCATTTAAGGGCAAGACATTTCTCTTATCTATGATCGGTTACTGTAGAAGAGGTAAATGTTAATAATACACTACCATCAAGCTTCCTTTTCTGATCCAGTGAAAGTGATGTTGACTTTTATACTCCTATGGAAGTTCAATGTACTGTAAATATAGTTATTGCCACAAATGTCACCTTATTTGTTTAGTTTAATACTGAGAAAAGGTAGGTCGGATGTCCTATATGTTTGTCATTGTCAACAAATCCCATGGAAAAACACAAAGCAACAACGTGATGGTCCGTGTCTTATTACTCTCTGACTTCCCTAACCTGAGTCTGTGGCACTGCACAGCCTCTTAAAAACCTCTAACAGGTAGATAGTTTCTTTTAGCACAGAGGAATGACGTATATCAGGCGTTGGATACACAGACAATACTTTTCTGCAAAAATATAGAATGTCCGTATCCTTATGGGGATGCTATGAATGACACTAACTACACAAATTATTTTGAATATACTTGAAATACTCCAACTTAACTGAATATGATTTTGAGCTGATATAGTTTTATGAGGGTTGTTGACGATTTGAAAACAAAAGTAAAACATGTTACCATTTACATGGAAACTAATTTATAACAAATATAATTTTTCATCAACCTTTTGTAATATTTTACTATGACTACAGTTGGTGAGAATAAGAAATTTTGACAAATCGATATATCTTGCCAAAATAATTAGTACATGCTTAAATATCCCAGTGGCTGCTTTTTACATAGTGCTCATGACATTTTACACGGCTCGATTCATAGAAAGTCTTCCATGGTCATTTAGTACAAAAGGAAATGGCGATTATTGCCATGGTGACAACCATGTCAGTGGGGCCATGACGTGTTTTTGCAGCTCACCAGAAAGAGAGTGGAAGCAGCTCCGGAGACGGATGGCAGGCTAGTTAACTAGGTAGTTAACTAGGTAACTAGCCTGTCCTTCCCTAGAGGGACAGGAAGTGAGGTGGAGGAGTGGCCACAAGCCCACTGTTTGGCTCATTGTTCTGTAACCAGTGTAGCATGACGGAATTAGCAAGCTGGCTAACTAGCCAGCTGTCGGCTAGCTAGCTAGCTAGCTTGCTCTTTGCACAATACTTGCTACACTGGTTACAGAAAATGAGCCGAACAAAGTTGTCACTTATCAGGTGATAGCAATGTGCTTTCCCACTCAGTGCATTTTTTGTCTTTTACTCCACCTCTCTTCACCGTAGACCCATTTTTGGATAATAGGGATATTTATGGGGAGATAGCACGCCAGCAGTATTTGCCACATAGAAGTGGTGCACATCATCTGAAAGCATGAAATCATTGCATTTTTCTGCGACTTGATGGCGAAGACTTCTGCTCTGGAACCTGCTCAGAAACCCTTTTATTGTCAATATAACTAGGAAAACAATACATCCTCTGACTGCCCTAGGTCTCCAGGTTATGGTTTATCATCCCACATAAATACAATTGGGCTCATTGGATCAGCTTTCCAGTCATACCCAATTTATGCAATTCCAAGACCTCAGGATGCAGAACACCTTTTTAAGAATAGGTTAAAATAACACATTTATAGTGCTAGATATGCTTTGGTTTTTGCCCCAAACTGCCCCAGGATTAGAATATAAAGGTCATATCTGTAATGGGAAGACCTGTTAGTGCCCATAGAACCCATTTTCATTCCCATATCTTGAGGTGAGAGGTCAAGGGACCCCTGTGAATTTGTCCATGCCAGTTTTTCCCTTGGAACTTTGGAGCGTTATTTAGCCTCCTTCCCGGCAAATGTCCCCTCGGTTGGTAGGGAACTGGTGACGATGAAGGTTGTATCATAGGAAGCACATCATTTCAGTGACGATTGTGCCCTGTAAGGAAACCTCTGCATTCACTATCTTTCTCCACTCATTCATTCATATTTCTCTTGATTGGTAACTCATTTGTATTATATGGTATGTAGATGCCAACTGCGATGTGCTGTCCGAATAGCAGTTGGCGTTTTCATTTACGTCAGGTCCTCATCGCTTTTATTTACATCACATGGAAAAACGACCCATGGGAAGGTGCCGACATTGCGTTTACTCTGCCTTTATACTCATTCTCACTGCTGGATGCATCCACACCATGGTGGCTTTTGTCGAAGGCAAGTAAACAGTTCTTTCTATTAAATCTCAATACAGTTTCTTGGTTCTTGGTTCAGTCAACTCTACCTTGCCCCCTTTTTTCCTGCCGAGCTCGTCATTCCTGACAAGGATAATCTTTCCTTCAGGGATTATGAAGATATCCTGTAGTCATCACTTTTTGTCAGCTTAGCTCATATTAGCCAGCAACCCGTGGCTTAACGGTCTGAGCTTTGTATCTCAGTTCAAAAGGAACACCGAAGATTTGTGCCACGGTTCAGCCATAAGTCGGTTAAACCAGCATGGTGGTCGTTCGCAACCCCCAGTTCCACGGTTCAAAGCCCAATCAGTAAGGATGAAGCACCCAACTGTTGCCAAAGTTACTCCAGTAATACCTCTTCCTTTAAGAAAATAAACGTTGAGTGGAGATATATTGGAGCTAGCAGGATTTAGCCTTCTGTCCTTGCCGCCTGCTGTGCAGGAAAATGGAGGTAGAAAAATAGGCAGTAGTTACGTTCACATCTTGGGTAGTTAGACTCTAAGTAGTTTGCCCATTTTGAAGGTCAGGACAAATTCCAGCTGTGACTTAATTGCACCAATCAGAAGCTTGACTGGTGTATCCTGCCTCTGAGTTTAAAAAAACACTGGCATGTAAAAACTATATAAGATATACCCCACCAGCCTCTGAAGAGCAGCATTCAAAATTAGTGATTGAATGTGACACACAGCAACGGTCTCGCAATCAGAAAAAGACATGGACCCACCAAACAAAGTGTAGAGCTGAATAAACAACCCCATCCGCCCCAGTGGTTGCTTTCGATGGGCGCCCGACTCCCCAGTGTGGCACACAGTGACGGGCATGCAGAACATTGAGCTTTTGATTTGTGAGTCTTTCCCATTGCTCAAAAAGCCCGAAGGCTGGTTGACTGAATTAGGAGTTAGAGTGTTATCTCCCCAGCGGAGGCAGAGTACTGATTGCTGCCCTCATTGGTAGTGAAGAGCACGTCTGCCTGGTGTAATAGCTGCCATAGAAACCACATCAGCCAAGTAATTGTTTAGGCAACCTCAGAAAATTAAGAGGACGACATTAAAATTTGTTCGCTTTCCTTCTTCATGCTTCTCTGGGGCACTTTTTATATCAAATGTTCAATTTGTGGTGCTGCAGTGTCCGAGTAGATTGACAGCTTTGAAACCAGAGCAAACCGGGTCTATTTTGTACTTTATGTCTTCTACTTCGTTCCCAGAGTGTTACAATAGCAAACCACAGGGATACATACAGTGAACAATATGGACACTGTTGTACAGTGTCCAATCATTTGAATCAATTGAAGACAGGACATACAGTATAGCAAAATGAGCTACATTTTGAAGCAGCTGGCTAAGAAAAGCTCTCAGAGCAGCAAACGACAACAGCATTCCTTTTGTACTTTTGGTTTTAAACACAAAGGTGGAGGCAAATGATTGTCCAACGGAGACTATTTCTACCTTCCATTGCTTTGTGCTGTCAGTGAAGGGCAAAACTAACCTATGGCAGAGCAAGAGGCAGGTCCATGTCATCTCTTTCCATTTAGGTTTGATGATTGATGGATTATGCCATTCAATTGAGGAATGACAACACTCGACACCGCAGAGGGTTTCTTGAATGTGTCTCTTCCAGACAGAGGAAACCTGCAGTTGAGCAGTAATAGTTTCTTGCTGTGACAAATAATGTTCTTGCTACATGCAAATTGTAACAAACTAAATGACATGATTTTTGTACTTTCTCCAATATTCCTTGCACTTACATATTTATTATTTGAATTCCAGTTTATTAGTTCTTATTTTTGTAGATTGGTCATCATTTCTGGTTATTACTTTGTACTCACCATTTGAATTGCTGAGAGGTAAGATACAGAATGTGGCCACATTGTTAAAATGTTGTTTCCGTGTCAGTCAGACGGGTGCAGAGGTTGTAAAGGTTTATAGCCTAAAGGTTATCTTATTTGGAAGAGACAACGAATGTTAACAGTAAAATGATTACCCACATTTTTTCATGGAAAACATCCTTCACTGTTTAGACCCACTAACTATTTTATCTTTGCCCTACTTTCCTTTCCGTCATTGTGCACCCTTTATTGTAGCATGAGGGGTTACTACCAACAACTCGGGTGCACTCGTTGTCAGTTTTACCTCAGAATAAAGTGGTTTTGATATTCTAGATAAACCCTTAGCTCGTCTACAACCCTCCTTCCCTGTACAACTTCATTTTAACCGTATCATTACATTCACAAATCTCAGCAATGAACCTGGTGAGCAGAATGATGTCAAAAGCCATACAAAATGTCCAAATACCATAAGACAATCAGGGGTCCTGGGTTGTGCACGGTACTTCTAAAACAGACAAGGCCTGTATTATAATATATATATATATATATATATATATATATATAATATTTTGAGCCATTTTCAACCACGAAAAGGGCAATTATTTTTACAAATTTGTAATTTGTGTACTTAATATGTGTTAATATAATTTAATTTGTAGCTTAAAAAACAGGTGAGCAGTTACTCTTTAATATATAAACTCGTCTACTCATCCAGTGAAAACAGTTGTTCAATGTCTTCTGTTCTAAAGGAGCTTTTATCCAGTCTAAGAAAATAACCCTGATGATGTCATAGTGATGATCAGACTTCCCTCTATTTGGGACAGTAGAGCGCTGCAGGGATGAAGTGTGTTTGTCGGCCAACCTGGAAGTTAGCATCGCACTGGTTTCCTCAACAAAAAGCCACTGGAATTTTTCCATTGAATTTTGGATTATTGCAGACGATCATCAAACGTTTTTGATGATCTTCACAAATGAACACCACGTTTCCAATGAACGGTCAGCTCATAGGCCTGTATTTCCTCTGCTTCTTGGTGAATGTAATAGCAATATAATCGATTAATGCCGTACCGGCCATCCTTTTCTGTGTTTCCAGGATGTTACGGTGTGGACGGCGAGAGCGACTCGATCATGAGCTCTGCCTCAGAGAACTCAACAGAGCCTTGGTTCTGTGACGCCTGCAAGAACGGAGTGACTCCGAGCTGTGAGCTGTGCCCCAACCAGGACGGCATCTTCAAAGAGACGGACGCTGGGAGGTGGGATACAATAACACATTGACCCGGTGGTCAGTTGCCATTTACGAGAGGCAGCGAGTGGAACGTGTTCAGAAACAAATAATGCCCAATGACCTCAGCTGGTTGAAATGCTGAAGGCAATGTGTGTACAATCTAAATTGTACATACAGTATATTCAGCATTGGAGAAAAAGGGAAGTTGGATTAAGGAGGCGAGAGAGAGAACTGGCAGAGGAACGAGAGAAGAGGATGGAGGGAAGAGAAGAGATAGAGAATGAAAAGGAGTGAGAGAAAAGAGTGCGTTATGTGAAGCGTGGAGACTTCAGCCACGTTATCGCTGATAGTGCTCCTCAGCTAGGCTGCACCCGAATTTACTACTTCACTAGAGCATGAAAAACACAGCAAATTAAACTGTGAAGCGGTTGCTTGCTAGAGATGGATATCTTTATATTGGACTTCGGATTCTCTTCCCTAAAGTCCGCATTTGAAATTGTGTCACACCAAACCACAGCTAGAGTCTGGGGCTCCATAAATCTATGAATCCATTTCTTTTTGAAGTGTCTGAGCAACTCACTGCAGCCATTTTCATGATGTGAAGTTTGTTATTGTCTGCAGTGATCCTCTATACTAAATGCAAAAATAACCACAGCCATAGATTTTAATCAATTTGATGGCGTTGCTTGAAATCACTCACTGGAAGTCAATACATTTTAAATGTCACCTTTTTCAAGCTAGGGCAGGGCAAGGTTTTCATGCTAATGAGTTGTAGTTTTCTTTCTCTTGATCTACAACAAACCAGTTCATCAACCCACTTGGTTTTCTTCCTCTTCATTCTTAGATGGGTGCATGTGGTCTGTGCACTTTACGTTCCCGGCGTAGCATTTGGAGACATCGATAAACTACGACCAGTGACGCTCACTGAGATGAATTACTCAAAATACGGGGCCAAGGCAAGTACTCTTTTTACACATTTATGCAGGTGGGATTATAAATTCATATTCATGTCACGTGTTTGACATCCTGCAGGGGCCACTTTTTCTATATTCTATTTGATTAGTGTGTCATGAATGTACATCAAAATTTCAAAGTTACTAGTTAATTTGAGATACTAAGTCATTATTCTGAGATACTAAGTCATTATTCTGAGATACTAAGTAATTATTCTGAGATGCTAAGTCATTATTCTGAGATACTAAGTCATTATTCTGAGATACTAATAATGATACTAAGTCATTATTCTGAGATGCTAAATCATTATTCTGAGATACTAAGTCATTATTCTGAGATGCTAATAATGATACTAAGTCATTATTCTGAGATGCTAAATCATTATTCTGAGATACTAAGTCATTATTCTGAGATACTAAGTCATTATTCTGAGATGCTAAGTCATTATTCTGAGATGCTAATAATGATACTAAGTCATTATTCTGAGATGCTAAGTCATTATTCTGAGATGCTAAGTCATTATTCTGAGATGCTAAATCATTATTCTGAGATACTAAGTCATTATTCTGAGATGCGAAGTCATTATTCTGAGATACTAAGTCATCATTCTGAGATACTAAGTCATTATTCTGAGATGCTAAATCATTATTCTGAGATACTAAGTCATTATTCTGAGATACTAAGTCATTATTCTGAGATACTAAGTCATCATTCTGAGATACTAAGTCATTATTCTGAGATACTAAGTCATTATTCTGAGATGCTAAATCATTATTCTGAGATACTAAGTCATTATTCTGAGATACTAAGTCATTATTCTGAGATGCTAAGTCATTATTCTGAGATACTAAGTCATTATTCTGAGATACTAAGTCATTATTCTGAGATACTAAGTCATTATTCTGAGATGCTAATAATGATACTAAGTCATTATTCTGAGATGCTAAGTCATTATTCTGAGATGCTAAATCATTATTCTGAGATACTAAGTCATTATTCTGAGATGCTAAGTCATTATTCTGAGATGCTAAATCATTATTCTGAGATACTAAGTCATTATTCTGAGATACTAAGTCATTATTCTGAGATGCTAAGTCATTATTCTGAGATGCTAAGTCATTATTCTGAGATGCTAAATCATTATTCTGAGATACTAAGTCATTATTCTGAGATACTAAGTCATTATTCTGAGATGCTAAATCATTATTCTGAGATACTAAGTCATTATTCTGAGATACTAAGTCATTATTCTCAGATACTAAGTCATTATTCTCAGATACTAAGTCATTATTCTCAGATACTAAGTCATTATTCTCAGATACTAAGTCATTATTCTCAGATACTAAGTCATTATTCTCAGATACTAAGTCATTATTCTCAGAAGGTTTATCATTATAATGACTTACAGGATCCATTTCTTTTCATCACATTGACAGAAATTGGCTTCCATACTCAGGTGAAGCGGAAGTGCTAAAAACACTTCCAATCACTAAACGCAGTTGAACTCTTGTTTGAAGAATGAGATGAAGTTGAACTGTCAGGTGAAGAGTAAAAGATGAAAGCAGTTGAAATGTCAGTTTATCTCTAAGCAATGAAAACTGTCATTTTGCCCTTGAAATGTCGGTTGAAGTGGAAGTGCTGGAGATAGTTGTTTGCATTTCAAGTGTCAAAAATAGTGTGAAATCAAAAGCAGCTAAAACGGGATTCAGCCATCATTGATTTCATTATTTACACCTGTGCAGTCAAAGTGTCTTCTGTGGAAAAGGCCTATAGATAAAAGTAGTAACGGTAAAGCAACATATGTGGTGATGGGCTAAAAGAAACCAGTGTTCGTTGCAGCTACAACTTGACGTCTCCCTGTTGTATTCTGTTGTTCAGGAGTGCAGCTTCTGTGAGGACGCCCGCTTCGCCCGGACCGGTGTGTGCATCAGCTGTGATGCAGGGATGTGTCGTTCCTATTTCCATGTCACCTGTGCACAGAGGGAGGGGCTCCTGTCTGAGGCCGCAGCAGAGGAGGTGAGGACTTTTCTAAAGAGTGAAAAAACTAATTCTACATTTCAGATAACATGCTCTAGGCAACTGTTTAAATGACGAACCAGATTGAAGCAATATTCAAAGAGTTATGGTTTTATGATGTCGGCAAAAAACGCCAAACACAAGTAAAGACCAGCCCTCAGCTTATCTGTGTCCTCGGCACACGGGACGGTCAAAGTTAGGTACTTTAATTACCATATTTACATTTGACTTTCAGGTTCACAACACTAGAAAGATGTTATTTGTATGATCATTGTATGATCAACGAAGCAAAGTTATTATTTGCCTCACAGAGACAGTGAACACATTGAGACTAAAACCTGGTATTTCTGCACAGTTGCAGATCAAGATCTGGCTACACTGATGTTATTAGTATTGTACTATTTGTAGAATTAGATTCCAGTCGTGGATGCATAGGATTGTTTTCTGTTTTCAATACATCGGGCACAAACATCTACTTCATAGTGATTAGAATCTGGAGGTCAAAGCTCACTGTGACCTCACAAAACACATTTTTAGCCATAACTCAATGATTCGTATGCTAATTAGGACAATTTCACACAGATGTCTGATAGGATAAGTTGATGACGTGATGATATTTTGGACAGATGTAAACTGAGCCGGTAATTCTAGTTTTCATAAAGTATTTCAACAAGAACTGGGGTTTTAACACTCACTGTCCATTTTGCTGAGCAGTCCATGTAAGCACCATACATCGCCTATTTCTGCACAATAAGCATCCAGAAAAGTGCCGACCCACTGCAAACCACTTAATCCATTCAATCGCTCTAAAAGGCTTCTATCAACATGCTGATGTCATCCACGGCAACTAGTTAGGTTTAAATGGCTCCAGAAGGCCAGCAGCTTTGTGTGTGAGGAGCCAAATGTCAGTGTAGTAAAAGCTGTAAACAATAAAGTTCCCATTCTTGAGCTATTATTACAACTGTTAATGCATGCGTGTGTTTCTGCTTCCTCAGGATATTGCTGATCCGTTTTTTGCGTACTGCAAACAGCACGCTGACCGCTTTGACAGGAAGTGGAAAAGGAAGAATTATCTGGCCTTACAGTCGTACTGCAAAGTCTCTCTGCAGGAGAGAGAGAAACAGCTCACTCCGGAGGCCCAGGTAATGTCCATTCATTCATGTCAGCCGCAGCAGCCACATGTCAGAAGAACTTTTAAACATCTGCATGTGTGTTTGTACCTCTATTTAAACGTGCTCGTATGACTCAACAAGGAGAGAAAGACGAGGTGAATACCCCAAAGTTTGGACAATCTACTGATGTTTTGTTCCTCAGTGGTGAGGTGAAGACTAGGGCTGGATTATAATGATACGTGAATGTGAAGATGTGTGTATCCTACCGCAGGCCCGCATCACTACCCGCCTGCAGCAGTACAGGGCAAAAGCAGAGCTGTCCAGGAACACTCGGCCTCAGGCGTGGGTGCCCCGGGAGAAGCTGCCGCGACCCCTGACCTCTAGTGCCTCGGCCATCAGGAAGCTGATGAGGAAAGCTGAGCTGATGGGCATCAGCACCGACATTTTCCCCGTGGACACGTCCGATGCTAGCGCCAGCTTGGATGGACGCAGGAAGCACAAGCAGCCCGCCCTCACAGCAGACTTCGTCAACTACTACCTGGGTGAGGAAACTCGTGTTCCGCTCCAGTCACTGCAAGGGTGTCGTGTATATTCCTCTCAGATTGTAGAAACACTTTAAAAGTGAAAAAAAACAAAGACTAATAACACTGGTGGAGAGTTTTTCCAGATACTAATTATCTGATATGAGTTTTAGAATTTCCCTGCCATTCTTTCTTCACCAGAGACTCTGGTGAAAGGTTTTGTAGGAGGGCTGCATGATATATTGTTTCGACGTTGGGATGTGCGCAAGCGCAGTAGTCAAATCGCCTGCATTCAAACAGCCGCAGCGACACTAGCAGCACTGTTATCCTTTTCTTCTCCTCCTCCGTTCTCCTTCAGAGCTGCCTGAGGAAGAGCTTAAAACGTGATGCTTATCTGTAAGCTCGCTGACAGTCCCTCTCATGGCTGTCCCGTGCTCCGTGCACTTGAATTTATAGATATGCATTTAGAGCATCAATAACATTTCAAAGTAAGAAACTTCTAATCGTTTTATAATCTCTTATTTTTAAATAAATAAAGTGCAAAGCGAACGTTACGAATTACGATTGCAATTTGATCAAAGCTGA
The DNA here is from genome assembly GCA_032191485.1 of Leptoclinus maculatus. NCBI lineage: Eukaryota > Metazoa > Chordata > Actinopteri > Perciformes > Stichaeidae > Leptoclinus > Leptoclinus maculatus. The sequence continues at coordinate 38,900,361 of JAVDOI010000002.1, read as the reverse complement.
AAGGGTTTTGTATTTATCTCCATACTGTATATAAAAGGTGGTTAAAGGGATAGTTTGGGTGTTTTTGGGTGTCAGGTACTTGTACATAGTCAGTGTATTACCGACAATAGGCAGCGGTCGGCACACCTCCGGTTTGGATAAACGGGCAGGACTAGTGTGTTTCTCGAAATTGGGGGCGTCCCTTCTACTGTAGGTAATACACTGACGATGGATAAGAACCTCATACAACCCCACTTCAAAACACCCGAACTATCCCTTATAGTTATTATGTGTTGATTGTTGATGCTGTGAAAAAAGCTTTTTTTTCTCCCCAAATAAATGATTGTGATGCCAGATGTGTGCCAGTAACCTTGAGAGCATTCTCCATTAGCCTGCAGCAGAGGGCCTATCTGCCATCAGTACACTCTCTCATGTGCGTTTTCCTGTATATATAGATTGTGATCGTGCTATTGATTTTTGTCCCATTGATATTCAGAGCGGAACATGCGAATGATCCAGATCCAGGACAACATCTCTGAACAGAAGAACTTAAAAGACAAGCTGGAGAGCGAGCAAGAAAAACTGCACGTGGAGTACAACAAGGTGAGTCATTTCTGCTGCATGGAGTGCTCCAACTCATTTAATATTGCACTTAAAATAGGTTGTTTATCTTTTTTTACGTTGTTTACTAATAATATTTAACGTAAGTCAAATCTGATTAAAAGACATGTATAATGCAAAGAATCATGGTGAAAATAGAATTCCAGCAAGAATCTACAGCCATGCCAGCAGTTCTTGTGTTGATGTTGAGGTTTAGCAGGTATACTGTTTGCTCAGATCACCATCTTAGTGTGTTAGCGTGCTAACATTTGCTAATTAGTACTAAATTCGGTATTTGGTCATAAAACATAGCATTGGCCAATTTAAAATGTTGACCCGATGATAGTGCTGGAGGATTATTTAGGTTGTGACATCCTGAGGGGAACACGTATGTCTCTACCAAATTGACTCTTTGCTAAGCCCCGCCCCCTCGCTGCGACTTCTTCAAGCTGTTGGAGCTGCCATGGAGCCCACACTGTCACTAACACTAACTTTTGCTGCTATATAAAGGAGGCATTATTCATATACAAAGATGCACCTAAAGAGACGCTCGTAAATGCTTCATGCACTTTAGACCGTTCGCCATCGGTCGTTTAAACCGTCCCTGAGTCTTTAACAGTGTTGTCACCTGTAGTTTTGCTGGTCTCTGCAGTGCAACAGCGTCAGCGTCAGCAGTGCTGCTCTATGTGTTCAGTTGAAAGTGCAATATTAAGTGAGAGAATGTGTCAAATAGAACACAATCAATTTGTGAATTTCCAGCAGCATTTGGTAATTCTTTCATCTTATATATTAAGTAGGTGGCCATCTTACCTTGGTTTCTTATGGACAAGGCGTAGCTTAGCTTGTGCAAGTATCACCACATCAGACATGGCCTCAGTATGCTGCGTCCTCTCATCTCCCCTCAAAGACGTGACCTCTGAAGAGGCTGCCGCTCCATCTGTCAACATGAGGAAGGGAACACAGCAGCGACGTAAAAGTCACAAGAGTTAATGTTGCGTTCAGTCGTCTGCCGTGCGTGTTAAGCGTTATTAATGGAGTGTGTGTTGCTAATTGCACTGCCTGAGTTGCTCTTACATGACTGTGGCCTTGGAGAGAATGCCAGTGGAGGGACGTCATTACAAGTCTGGCTTTGACTGATGTGTAGTAGTACAGCCCAGTACAAGGTTGACTTTGTGACACAAGGCTCAACTCTTGCAGATCATATTCATTAAACTGTTACGTTGACTGCAAAATGTGTTTAAAGGTTCACCTGCAACATAAATGGTGCAACTGTGCACATTCTAACATGTATAAGGCTACTGTTCTACCCAGGCGGCAACCTCCGGTTCTGCTAAGTGAAGCCAATGCAGAAGTGTCTTAAAACTTTCATTCTCTCTACTGACCACCGGGGGGCGACTCCTCTGGTTGTATAGAAGTCTATGAGAAAATGACTCTACTTCTCTCTTGATTTATTACCTCAGTAAACATTGTAAACATGCGTTTATGGTCTCAATCTCTAGTTTCAAGTCTTCTTCAATACAGCATGATGTTCATTTAGTACATTATGGTCCATTTAGAGTCAAACAGACCATAAAGCAGGGGATGCTTTAGGGCGGGGCTACACGGTGATTGACAGGTCTCTACCACTACCAGAGCCGTGTACGGCGTCAATCCAAGATGACGACGGCGAAATCGCCGAACTCGAGGATTCAAAACATCAGTCCACAAACCAATGGGTGACGTCACCATGACTACGTCCCCTTCTTATACACAGTCTATGGTTCTACCCCTGTTGCTGTGAGCCAGTCGATTGCACTACGGAGCAGCTTAATATCAGATAGGCTTTTGATTGTTTTCCAGATGAAAGAGAACCTCATTTAAAATCACACTGACATTGATTATAGTTACGGGTGTACGGGTAAAAGTACACAGAAATGATGGTTTGGTAGGTGTTTGGTACAGTGGCTTTGATCCATTGAGAACAGACAATAGTGCAAGTCTCACTACTGGTCGCATATTTTTACTGAATATCTGATGTTGTCGACTGGAAACTCTGGTAAACTGTTTTTATTATTAAAGGTAAGGAACATTTCAAACACTTTCCCTAAATGCACCAGGTCACAATAGGCTATAAAAGTGAAATGAAATGTCATAGCATAAGATATAGCATAAGATATACGGTTTGCCTACATATATACGGTTTGACTTTATATTTAATGCTCTGTTTTCATATGCTTAATAAAATGTGAGTGTGTGGGGCCTCACCTTGTCTCCTCTCCCCTCCTGCAGCTCTGCGAGTCCCTGAAGGAGCTGCTCAATGTGAACGGGGAGCTGCGGAGTGAAGGCCAGGCCATGTGGACTCTGCTGGGGGGCATCCTGGGCCAGGTACCACCACCATCACTGCCTCTTCACACACCATCCCACACTTCTTCTGTCCTGTTCTCCACACACGTATTAGCTGTTGAGAAAGTGTACAGAACACTAGCAATGGTTGTGAGGTAATCATATTGGGACTAGCAACCCGCAACAGTGGTGTGACACTGCAGTCTGTAATCACCCTGCTTTTTATACAAATCCGTTCACTTTGCACTAACTGATTGACCTGTCGTTTGCCATGAAGTCAGACCTGACTGTGGGGAAGTAAAAGCCGGCTCCCGCTTCTCGTTCCTATGGTAACCAATTGCAAGGATGTGCCACTATGGCTGATGGGTTTTTTAATGAATGTGAACTGCAATCTACAAAAATAGACTGAGAGCTTTTTTTGGGGGGGGACAGACAGGCTACAACTTGACTTTACCCACAACGTTCCTGTGACTCCTGCAGCATTCAGGTGTATATGGTGAAAGGGTTTAGTGTAAAGAAGATGAATCAAAAGAGTGAAATATATAAATGGAGTGATGTGTTGTTAAGAAATGTATCACATACACTGCCGTTCAAAAGTGTGGGGTCACTTCGAAATGTTGTTGTTTTCCCTAAAGACATACATGAAATGAGTTTAAATAGGAAGAAATGTCATTGACATTAATTTAAATAATACTTTGAAACTTTCATCAAAGAATCCTCCATTTGCAGCAGTTACAGCCCTGCAGACTCGTGGCTTTCTAGCTGTCCATTTGTTGAGGTAATGTGAAGAGATTTCTCCCCATGCTCCCTGAAGCACCCTCCACACGTCGGATTGGCTTGATGGGCACTTCTTGCGTCCCACACGGTCAAGCTGCTCCCACAACAGCTCAACAGGGCTGAGAGACGCTGACTGTGCTGCTCCACGACAGACAGAATACAGCTGACTGCTTCTTTGCTAAATGGTTCTTACATACCGGTAGTTTGGAGCTGCTGTGCTTTGGGTCATTGTCCTGTTGTAGGAGGAAATTGGTTCTTTGTTTCTGGCCATTGTGAGCCTGTAATGGAACCCACAACTGCTGATGCTCCAAATACTCAACTAGTCCAAAGAAGTCCAGATTTATTATTTAACAGTTGTCAGGGTTTTCTGATGATCGGTTATTCTGTTGAACAGATCAACTTGTCATTGGAAGACAGGACTAATGGTTGCTGAGAATGGGCCTCTGTAGATATTTCATTCACAGTAGTCATTTACAACACTAACAATGTCTCCACAATGTTTCTGATCAATTTGATGTTATTCTAATGGACAAAACATGTGCTTTTCTTTCAAAAGCAAGGGAATTTCTAAGTGACCCCAAACTTTTGAACGGCAGTGTATATATGCCAGACAAGTGTGAAGTAGAAGCATGAACGGTTACAGACAGAGGATGTAAAATCAGAGTGTAATTATTGACTCCGTGTTTCACATTTAACATTGAGAAAGCTTCATCTTTCTAAGGTCTTTTATGAGATCTGGACAGTTTCAAGAGAAGAAAACCATGGATCATGATTTAGTTTATTGTGACCTTTGTCTCATCTCAATCTCAAATGACTTTGCGAAAGATGCAGTTCAGAGGAGTACAACAGGCACCGGGGAGAGGAGAGGGAAGGACTAGTTCCTCAGCTTCAGTGTATGTATTTGAAATAAATATAATCCCCCACCGAGAGAGGGAGAAGGTCATTGTAATACAAGAGTTTGAGATCCCTGTTCTAAGTTAAACATTTGTTTTCAAGAAGCATTACTATAGGACACCAGGACTGAAGGACAATGTCCATATATACATTATTTCACCATATTGTCTCACAGCGTTCAGTCCATGATTGACGTGCAGCCTACAATAGTATCTATGTAGTACCACGCAGTCTCCCCAGCCTCTATAAAGATCCAATGAATTTAGTCACAGTGGGAATTTCCCATACTTTTTATATAAACCAATTAACCAAATGAAAACCAGCTTAAAACTGCTATAAAAAGACTTCTCCCCTGTCGTCCCTGCTGTTCCCCGTTGCAGAGGGCAGTCTGACGGAAAAGTAAAGCTGTGAAAATATTCTAAATAGAGCGTACACTTCAAGTGATATAGATCTTTTAAGGTGTCTTGTCTTTTTTGATTAGACATGCATTTGTCCTCACATTGTGTTTGTTTTGGTTTTCCTCAATGACAATCAACCTGATGTCAGAAGGGCCAGGCTACCATTGGCTCCTGAGAGCTGGGGGCGGGAGGTAGCTGCAGGTACAGTTTGAGAGACACATTCCTCAGCTTTATTGTGCTTACAGAAAGCGTAACCCAGTGAGACTGCAGTTACTGCTGTTGGTTACTCTGAGATTTGGGCCCACGTTTCACCTCCCTTGCCATCGCCAAGTTCACCTACATGGATGCGTCGGCGCTGCTATGGTTCGCTCCGTTCTTAGCTCTGTTGTCAATGTCTGTTATTTCTGACCACTCATTTGCTGTCCCCCACATGTTAGCCCATTCTCCAACATGGATTTGGAAAAAAGGAAATCGAGTCTCCTTGTACTGTTCCCCCGGCCAAAAGGACTCACAAGAGCTGCCTGGCAGCGTTGTACTTCAGTGAGTGCAGATCTAGCCAAGGTGATCAAAGTCAGATCAGCAGAGTCAAAGTTCAATACCTGTCAACATCTGCACTGAAAAGTAACTTGCATTCCAAGCATTCTACCCTGCTATTACTGGGTCAAACTTTACAGGATCAGCAACACACGTATTATACAGCAACAACAACCACCGTGCATATATATTAACGTAGTGGATCAGAGGACTGTTCATGGAGGCAAAGACCTTACCAGCTGAAACTGGTGCTACTTAATCACTCGCTCACTCACACACAGAGACTTTGTTGTTCATAGGGAATAAGACATGACGTGGATGATACCTATAGCGTTTTATGCATTTTTGGTTGTCCATAACACTTTTTAGGCAGTATTTTCTAGTTAGTGTCTTGACCTCTAAGATCAGAGGAAGTTGTTAACTCTGACCCTTTAACTAAAACTATTATTCATTATTTCCACTTTGGTGCCTGGTACTCCTTCGGGGTTTTTATGTATATAAGTACCAGCTAAAGCCATAAAAAGCCTTATTAAAAGTATGGTCGTTGAGAGTATGAGCCGTGTGGATAAATGGTCGAATAATGCTAATGCGGTGGCGAGGCAGCAGAATGGACAGGAACTAGAAGGAGACTGGCAGTGAATCTGCAACGACCACCATAAATCACCTAATTATGAACACGTACGATTTAAGTAGCTACATCAGTCACAGCACTGCATGCTTTTGTGTCATCTATCTGACACATTTTCATCTCCTATTTGTCATCCTGCCTGTGCATTTGCAGAAATTATTGATGTCCCTGACCGGGACTCTCATCCCTCTTCCAGTTCACAGTCAGAGCTTTTGTTCCTGATGCTCCTGGCAACTTCACAAGAGAACACTCACAAGACATTTTCCACCAGCCACTTTAAAATGCCACGAGGGACAAACGGCTACTGGGCAGCAGACATTATAACAGGGATAAGTGTTACAGTGTAGTCCAGTTTAGTGTCCATAAACAGAAAAATAATTGCCAACTTGACCTGCAAGCAGATATGCATGGTCTATTAGCATCTGGTGCAATTCAGCACTGAGGGTGCTTTTAATTAAATTTCAATTCAATTTATTTGTATAGCCCAATATCACAAATTCTCCTCAGAGGGCTTTACAATCTGTACATATACGACATCCTCTGTCCCAGGACCCTCACATCAGAACATGAACAACTCCCCAAAAAACCCTTTAACAGGGAGAAAACAGGAAGAAACCTTAGAGAGAGCAACAGAGGAGGATCCTCTATCAGGATGGACAGAAGTGTGATAGATGTCATGTGTGCAGGCCAACACTTCCTCCTGTAGTGCCCACTACCACCTATTTTTACCAGCATTGAACCTTTGGAGGCCTTGGTCTTGGAGTGCATAGCTGCACTAAAACAATTCTCAATAAATCATTTTGCGCCGGTGTCACGAGAGCTGAAGTGTCTATTAGTTTAGGTAGCGCTCTCTGCTATAAGCTTGAAACCAAAAAGGCCAAATAAAGAGAGAGAATGAAACAAGTTCATTTTCAGGTTCACTGATGCTCCTGAACCAAACACAGCATGATGTACCAGAACAGTTATTATCTGCAGAATGAAATGTGATTCATGAAACAATATGAACAGGAATTACACAAAAGTCACAAGCACAGTATTGCATGAAATTAAATGAATTTTATAAAGCTGAAAATAATAGATAGCAGTATCTGAATGAAGTTGAAGCTGAGTGTTAACAAAAGATAATGTATTCATTATAACTAACCAGAAATATGGTGGATCGTTACAATAATGGACACTAGGCTTCCTCAGCTAACAGACACAATAATGCACAGTTCAGTTGACATCAATTGAATGTTTTGCGAAAAAACTCACCGGGTGCAGGTAACGATTATTTTCAATGTTGAATAATCTGCTTAATTTGTTATTTTACAAAACCTAAATATGTTCAATTTATTATTATGTATTATTTATAATGACAGAAAACAGGGAAAAGCAGCAAACTCTCGTAGTTTGAGAAGCTGAAAATAGCAAAAACAAAAAGGCTGATGTTGGAGACTTGAAAGGTTGCAAATGTGTTAATAAGACGGCAGCTAGGGCTGGGCAGTATATCGATATGATGTCAATATGATGGTATGGGACTCTTAGATTTTGGCTATCGTAATATTATAATATGGCATAAGTGCTGTCCTGGTTTTAAAGGCTGTGTTAAAGTGATCTGATTATTTGCCTTTACTCACTAAGTCATTATATCCACATTACCGATGATTATTTATCAACAATCTCACCTGACAATATAGTCCCGATGTTGATGTTGAGTTATGTGGTGGAAAATGTTTTGATATTAGATTTTCTCCGTGTCGTCCAGCACTAACAGCAACACTGTAGACGGACTTCCTTTACTGCTTGTTAAACGTATCTCAGGCAAAGGTGGAGGCTCAACTGATGGGGTTTACTGAGCATAAACATCACGATTGTTGAGTTGATATCAGCTGGCTGTTGGTCGCTGAGCGTGAGTTTGACATTTTTGAGAGTGGCTGCCATTATTGTGAAGGATGTTCTAACCAGGGATGCAGCGATTTGTCTTTTTCAGTTCCAATAGCTGGGCTTTTGGTATACCTGTGTTTAATTGATCAGCTGTACTGGGATCAATCTGTAATGTGTTGGGCCACATCAGGCTTGACCTAAACATTGCTTTCCTAACTTTGTAGAACCAAATTTAACAAACATATACATAGATATCACCTAACGATCATTTTTTAAATCAATTGATACAAAGGCTTACTCTAGCGACTAATTGATCGATTATTCTACACATTGTTTTTAAAATTCCAGAATAATATCAAAATGAATGTACCTAAAATTAATATAATAATCGTGTCTGATTAATTTTTCAATGTTATTCAATCATCTTTTCTGAAAAACTAAAGAATGATAATAAACCCTCGATCAATAGTCAGTCGATCAATAATACCAACCAACCCCAAATTCCAAATGATTGCTGTGACACAGATGAATTTAATCGCTGTCTGTCATAGCAACCCTTAACTTACTTTTAATATTTTTACCGAAGGACTTGAAAATTTAAATGTTTGTGATGTGGATGAATGTCATCACTGGAGTGATATGCAGTTAAGATAGTCACTGGCATGCAGTGGTGGGCCGTCAGGGCCTGCAAAGCCTTCTCTGCTGGCCTAAACAGAATAAAAAAAAAATGTAATGTTATGTATTATAATTTATAAAAATATTTTTCCCATCATCTTATTTTCTCATTGCACAGCTACTGTCTTCCTCAGTTGCTCTGCTTCCAGTGCAGCTTGTTTTAAGTAGAGCTTTTATCCAATCAGATTTCACCTCTGTGTCTCTAGGTAAGAAGAGAGGCCCGAGGCCTGCAGACTCACAAGTGAATCCATGTGCAGTTTAAGTGAATGGGGACGATATCGTTGATTGTCATAGTGTTCAACCAATCAGATCTTTAGTTTGACATGTTGGGCGTATTCTTTGACGTGTCAGAGCCCGCTATCCCCATACTAGCCGTCCCACAGCTATGTCACTATTAGTGCAGCGATTGGTCAGTGGGCGAGCACGTGACTATCATGAAACGAAACTTAACAGCAGAGGCTTAGTCGGCGTTGTGAATCACATCACGTGATGCAGCTCAGCCAATCAAATATGGGCATTCTGACAAGCTTCCTGACTCGAGTACCACACACCGTGACACGGGGCTGAGACGAGGAAAGAGATTGCAGAGCAGTACGTTTAATGTTTGGGTTGTGAAAGTAAAATCATAAGACTGTCTGCTAAAGAGAGGAATGGGCCGCGGCTTGTCATTAAGGGATGATGGTGGGTCTCACAGCCAGACCAGCTGAGAACCACTGTCCTACATGAGCACAGAAAACATTATGTTTTTCTGAAAAGAAAAAAGTTCAAACTATTTACAAATTGGATCAACAGCCTGACTGCTGTTTTGTGATTTTACTGTCTTGAATATTGAATCTGCTCAGCAGCAGAAAGTGTTCCAGTTTGCTCCTGCTCTCTAATGTTTTCAGCGGCCTAAAGCCCGTCTGTGTGCTTTATAATCTGGACCTTTGAAACGTCTTCATCTGTCTGATAAAGCGTGTTAACAATGTTGAAACTGCTCCATATCAGCAGTAGAGACACTGCCTCGTGGTCGGACGCGGACAAACTGCAGTCCAGGTTGAGGAGATAGCCCCGGCAGCCCCTTGTGCTTTGGTCACCCTGCCCCCCCCCCCCATCTATCAGGCCTCCCTGCGGGGAAGCTCCCTCGGCGCTGCAGGCAGAGCGAGCGCGCCCAGATTAGAGCTTCCTCGGGGGAAACCTTGTCTGTTTAGTGACAAACTCGGTCCCTACGAGATAAGTTTTCTAATTAACCTGCGTGGCAGCAATGCACCTGAGATCCAGGGGAGAATGAGCCGTCTGTCTGCTGCTGCTTTTCACCTGTTCCCTTCCTTCTCCTCACAACTCTGCTGTGAGGGAACTTTCACAGCTTTATTTGTACAGTCTAAACTCTCAGCCAACACAGAGCAGGTGATCAATAAAGTGAGCAGCCTACGATTTAACTTTTCATTCTAAGTAGAATGGTATAATCTTCAACTAGGCTGCACATTAGATGATAAACCGTTTTCTCATCAACAACATCAACTCTTCCTAAAACTGATTGGACAAACAGACCCTTGCTTGGCAAGTATGTAACTATTATTATTAACTTATTTAGAAACCATAAACCCGTCATTTTGGATAAAGAGAATGATGGCACTCAGCTTCCGCCAAAAAACAGCTTAAGTGACAGAATTTAACATATTAAATTTCGGAAGCCCTCCAGTTTTGGAATAATAAGGAAAACATTTAATATTAATCGATTCAATCTCAGGGTTGCTACAGAGTTCTTGTAATGGTGTACAGTGGCTGCATGTGCCTTTTAAGTAAATGATGAGAATAAGTCTTCCACCACTTAGTATCTGTGGCTGCTCCTTATGCCAAGTCCACGCGGGTGATGTAAGCGTTGCACACTTGGACACAAGAAGGGACTTCCAAGCGTGCATAAGTTTGAAAGAACGTCTCTGAAAGCACAGAAATACAAACGTAACCACATACTGCAGGCTGTTTGGTCTACTGAATAAGTATCATTCTCCTTCTATCATAAATACACATACACATAACATGTCCACTTACACTTTACTCTAACACACAGTCACACACAGGCTACAGCTGGTTACTATACTACACGTTATTACACTCTTTAATACAAACATTGAGTTTATTTGTATTCCTCATTATCTCCTTTTCTAACTTTATTCTGAGAGATCCACCAACTTCAGTGTTTTCCTCCACAAAGTATCAGTCTGAGTGTAAACGGCGTGTTCTGTGGGTTACCCAGAGGAAAGCTAGGGACAGCGTCACGTGTTGCTGCTCATAGCTGTAACATGAAAACACTTGTGCATCTTTTTTTGGCAGAAACTGAACACCCCAGCTGTTCTGAAAGCCCCAAAAGAGAGGAAGCCCAGCAAGAAGGAGGGAGGATCCCCAGGGAAATCATCCAGCCTGCCAGCAATCCTCTACAGGTGAACACATTGTCCTGAGAGACGCTACGCAACACGTAGGAAGGATTAAAGATGAAGGTTAAATGATAAAGTAAACCAGGGTGCTTTTGTTTTAAATATCTTATCAATATATAAATACCTTCATATAAGGCTGCTCAGTCACAGTTTCTCAAACACTACTTGTTCTGCTCAATAAGCAGTAACCAGCCTTTCCCCACACATCGTCTCACATGTTTTCCTGCAGTTGTGGCATCTGTAAGAAGAACCAGGACCAGCATCTGCTGGTGCTGTGTGACACCTGCAAGCTCTACTACCACCTGGGCTGCCTGGAGCCACCACTCACGCGCATGCCCAAGAAGACCAAGAACAGCTACTGGTGAGAGACACGAGGGGGTTAAGGGAGCCGTGCACGGGACGGACACATCCTGAGAACCATGGAGACTGAGTTACTGTCAGTGGCTGAGAAGTTACACGTGTATTGTTTGGATCACTGTCAGCTTGAGGAACCAGGTTGATGGAGAGCCTTTAGTGAAGGTTACACAGTTCAAGGTTCCTCGGGAGGAGGTGCTGCTCCGTCAGTCCTCTCATCCGCTGGCTGCAGAGCTTCCACTGTACATGCCGCTGTGCTTCATGACGTGGTTCAACATGGCGGTGAACGACGGTGCAGAGAATATTAGAGGACGGGACCACTGTATGTGGGCAGTTCTTTGTGCACATAGAGCAGCTGCAACACATTCAAGTACAATAATATGGAATAAGATGCATTATCTTTGTGATTATGAATTATCTGAATAAGTTCACACTCAGGCCACAGAATTCTGAGAAATGTTTTCCAGTTGGTCATCTTGTTTTACATAACCATCCTTTAATATTCCACTTAATGAATGCGTTACTAATGGGCCAACATCAAGTATCATTTCACAGCCACACATCAATCTACTCCACTACTCACTGACTCAAACCAAACTGCTTCACTACATTGTACCAGCAGGATATTAGGATATTGTATTGTTCTATTTCAAGAAACATCTATACTTTTGATAACCCTAACATCATAAAACATTGTCATTGTGTGAATAGGAGCAGGGGAGTGCTTTACATATTACTTCTCAACACAGAGGATGTTTACTCCTCTGTGTTGTGACATTTGAGGCCAGTCGGTGGCAGCGGGATTATCAGATGACGGATGCTGAGATGGTGGAAATGTCCCAGTCTCCTCTCTCAGCTGCTGCACTTCCTTATCTAGACAGGAGATTTAGTGCATCTCTTTCCCCACATCAGATAGCTCTGAGACATTCTGTTGTTAGTGAAGTGCTTGGTGAGAAAGAGACGATCTCTCTGCTGAATTATCAAAATGAGGCCATGCAGCTGGTGTTACAATACAGGACGTGTTTGTGTTTGTCTGTGACTGGAGTAATTCATTTAGCATTCATTTGACTGAAAATAAGAAAGCATTTTAATGATATGAGTGTGTGGATGCAGAGTCATGACTAATTACACTACAGGCTACTGTGCTCTTCTGTACAACAAACAGAGGAGGTGTATTCATTCCTAACGCTGAGTGGATGCAGTAAATATCAGTATTATCTCATGGGGTTGTGTATTGACAAGGACATCTGATAAGGTTACTGTGTAGACTTTAGCAAAAGCTGCACCAGGCCCTGCAGCCAAGGACGTCTCCCTCCATCTCTCTTAGCTTTGTGGGTGAAATACTGAGTGTGGTACTTCTCAGAAATGGCCATGTGTGATCCATCATCAGCACCAGAACACACTCCACTCACACACTCCCTCAGGCTGTTTACTTTGACTGAGTGTCCCGTGTATGACGTGCCCCGTGGTTTTCATGCTTTATTATTTAGTACAGACATGGACGTCAACTGCAACTTGACGGAGGCTAAACGGAACATTAATATGGATATTTAAAACATTGTGGAAACGTTATTAACTTGAACTTGAGTTCCTGGTTCAGCTCGTTGGACGAGTTCCACTCGATACCATTATGACCATTATGTTTGAATGTAGTCCCAAACAACAACAGCATCAACACAACGAACTCCACTCCAGGTTTCTACTGCATGCTAGCAGCTGTACTTGGGCACAGTGGTGTTTGCTAGAGGAAAGGTCAGAGGTCACCTAAGTCATCAGGGTCTGCACCACATTCGATTCACGTCAATCCACTATGGGTCGAGATATTTCAGTCTGCACCAACAACATGTTCCTTTCTCTCAGCTCTTTCCCTCTTTTGATGAGAAGAAGCTGTTTGTTTGTGTTTTACAGTAAAGATTCGTGTGTGTGTGTGATAATACAAATCAATACAGTTCAGTGAGAGGAGTTCTCTTCCTTCTCCTCAGGCAATGCTCCGAGTGTGACCAGGCCAGCAGCGACGAGGCCGATATCGCCATGGAGACACTACCAGACGGCACCAAGAGGTCCAGGAGGCAGATCAAAGGCCCGATCAAGTTCATCCCTCAGGAGATGTCGCCAGAGCCCAAGAAACATCAAGTGAGAGGCGCGGTGTGTGTTGGCACACCGGGGGTTCAAAATGTGATCGGTAGTAATTAAGAGGGCGGCCGATTGATCGATCTGCATTGATTACAAATAATTAACTTGAGCTCTCGTTTGCCTCACGCTGTCCTTAATGTTATCAGAAAGTTGCACACGGTGATGGTGATGTTCCCATGAGCAGAGGATAAACATCTGTAACTTTTGTTCCACAATACGTCAGTGGAAACGTGTGGATTTGTTCTTGGCAGGACGAATCCACTCCAACGGACAAAAACAATGTTCACTTCATTTGATTACAAGAGCAGGAAGGCAAGAGCCTGATGGGAAATAATTGAAACAAATGTTTAAAATCATTCTGTGCTGTCACACGTTCCAGAAATCCTCACAGATTTCCGTGAATAAAGCACTTTAAAGCATCTTGGTTTTGAAGGTGTTTTAAAAGTATAGAAGAAAGAAATACGAGGAAGCAGAGTGAGCTGAAACTCAACAAGCCTCCACGAAATCACAGCACTGAGTGATGTGGAGTGTTTTATGAAAACTAAAGTACACTTAAACGTCAGTCCAAACTTCACACGGGTTTTAAGGACAGGTTCACATTGTTATGAGTCAGGTGTACATTGACACAAGAAACTCTCTGTCACTCACTGATTCATGTCGAACGTCTCCAGCGCTGTAACACATGCTCACGAGCAAATTCTACTGTTTCTCACACACACACACACACACACACACACACACACACTGATATTAACTGCCGTCAGCACGACGTAAGTCCTCGCGCACCAATTCAGCGACAGACTCTTGTACAGGCAGCTGCGAGCGAGAAACACGGCGGACGCCACTATGCGTCCGCCCTATTGGAGTGGGCAAGATCCGCTCGTGAACAAATGCAAAATGTGTTAAGCAGCCTTCTCTATAAATGAGCTGTAACTCGCCTCATTGAATATGATAGGCGTACTGATTACTTATTGGAAATAAATCCAGTTGGTCAGCTCTATGCCAAAACATGAAGCTGAATAACCACAACTCCCTCTGGGAGGCTCTGATCTATGAAGAGGAGACATCCAGTGTAAATGACTTACAAGTTAAGCTTACGTGAATATTTCAAAAAGTGTAGATTTCTACATCTATTACATTGTTATAAAGCTGCATGGATGCTCGTTGTTGATCTCTGCCAGTGGGATCATGCGATCGGCCGCCTATGTGCTTGCGTCCATGCGTCTCTGAGTGAGTGTGCACCTCGATGTCTGTCCGCGGCTAATCTCGGGTACTTCTGCAGCAAACTGCTTAATATTTTGGGTGGCCAGTTATGGCTGCATGCTCAAGGACCCCTTTTGGTTGCAGTGACTCACCTTCTTATTGCCTGTTTGATACTGCCATTGACCGGCTGAGTGCATCGTTGAGCCCAGTTGCTGCCCCTATTTGTTGGGAGCAAGTGGCCAGCAATCACACACCATCACCCATCTTGATGATTTTTTCCCAACATGCCAAACAAGATTTGGCCAAACCCCCAAATTAAGTCTTCATAAAACATGATGATGAGGCAACTGATAAATAATAGATATTATTCCAGTAACACCCAAGATTAATGTTCAAATGATAAACACATTTGTTTCATGTTACCTTTTAGCTGTTTTTCACGACGGCTTTTTTCTTCTGGCCATAAAAAGAGCGACGGTGTGTGGACTGTGTCAGCTTGCGGTGTAACATTTGATGTCAGCAGTGAGAGGAACAGGAGCCTCCCTCCATCCCTCACTGGATCTCACTTATCTATACCGACCATGCTCTCTGATCCTGCGATACAGAGCAGCTTCCCCGCTCCCTCAAGAAACACTCCAGATTGATATCTGACAGCTCGGTGGTGAGGTGGGGGTTGTCTTTCCCTTCCCTTTGTGTTTTTCCACTGTCAATGTGTGACCCAGTGCCTCTCACTTGGGACTTGAGGGAACTTTCCTCTTGTGACCGCGGTCGCTCACAGCAGAGTCGATTCCACCGAAAGCCGCTCCCCGACTTCAGTCTCTGTTACAAATAGAGGAACGAACAAAGGAAGCGCCTCAGCCATTCCTCCACTCTCTGCACTCTATCTGTCTTAGAGGGGAAAACAGCGGAGTGTGTTTGAGCACAGTGGCAGTCCGGGTTAATGTGTTCCTCTGTTCAGGTTTGGAAACCCCGGGCCCAGACATGTGCCGAGGACCCTGCTGGAGCTCTCGGGGATTAAGCAGCTTTCTGATTTTTTTTTTCCTCGCGGCCACGGCCACTCGGGCGAGTCACTTCAGTGCAGCATTTATCTTCAAATGCAAGGCGCGCAATGGCAGACGCTAAAAGGGCCCCGCTTTGCATTTTTAATGCTTTTACCAGGGCGCCCGAGCACTGGCACTTCTCTAAAGCCACGTTTCTATATATCAGGACTGGCTAATCAACCTCCCGCTGGCCTCCGAGGCTGGTGTGTGTGTGCGTGTGTGTGTGTGTGTGTGTGTGTATTCAGGTCAGGAAAGAGCGACGTGTGCACACATTTACTTTTGGCCAAAAGGGCGAACTTGGGCCGGCGCCACCTTGATGGAGCTGAGGGTCTTGTGTCTGTTATTCATGGCCTGTAGTAAAACCTTTAAAGTCAACCTGTGAGCTACATTTTATTCAGCATGTATGTAATGTCGCAGCTGTAAAATGAATGCTCCATGATTCCAAAGATAGACTACCTGGAACACTCCTCTATCCAGATTGAGCTTCATGCAAGGACGAGTCATTAGCACACATTTGTTCGTCGGTGAAAAAGAAACGCAGCCAGGGTTTTGTCCGACTCGTGGATCCAATTTTAAGACGTTTCTCACTGTCAGCAGCTTTCAGTCCCCCGCCCCTGATGCTCTAATTAAGGGAAGGTGTTTTTGAGAGATAGTCAGTTGAAGCACAAGTAGATCACTCTGAAAATGAAAGAACTTTGAACAGCAAGACGCGCTCGGTAACGCTGTCTCTAAGGTTCCAATAACACACAGTAAGGTTGTGTTAACACTGACCTTGTGTGCAGACCAGTGTTACCCAGTAACAAGTAGTGTGAGGGATGACTACCGTATTTTCCGCACTATAAGGCGCACTTAAAAGCCTTTAATTTTCTCAAAAAACGACAGTGCGCCTTATAATCCGGAGCGCCTTATATATGGATTAATTCTGGTTGTGTTTACTGACCTCGAAGCGATTTTGTGTGGTACACGGCGCTCTGTCAAAATGTTTTAGTACGACTTTGGTAAACTACAAAGCCGCACCGCTTGCAGCATTACGGCTACCGTAGTCAGGAGTGTCGCGGAGTAATACATACTGTGCTTCGCCATAATATTACATATGTTAATATTACGATGCTGTCAAAAACAAAGTGAAGCAAACTAATTCGGAGCTTGCCATCATTCCGGGTGGATTAACTAAAGAACTCCAGCCGCTAGATATTGGTGTCAACAGGGCGTTCAAAGTTAAACTGCGAGCTGCGTTGGAGCAGTGGATGACAGAAGGCGAACACACATTCACCAAGACAGGGAGACAGCGCCGGGCGACTTACGCTACTATCTGCCAATGGATCATGGATGCCTGGGCTAAGGTATCAGTCTCAACTGTGGTCCGAGCTTTCACGAAGGCCGGAATCATCACTGAACTGCCAGGTAACAGCAACGACACTGACTCTGACTCTGATAATGACGAGAGGGATCCGGGCATGCTGGATGCCGTAATCGCAAAGTTTGACTGACTGACTGTTTTGTTTCGCTTAATGCGCCTTATAGTCTGGTGCGCTTTATATATGAAAAAAGATCGAAAATAGACCATTCATTGACAGTGCGCCGTATAATCCAGCGCGCCGTATAGTGCGGAAAATACGGTATTTCATATTTACAATTACATTACAGTTATTAATCCAAGTCGTGTTACACTACTGTGCTACCAGAACGCGGTTAGTTGTTTGTGCCAGGTGGGTTTATATTCCGATGACGGTATGTGGCAGCATGTGAAGATGAATGTGGCCTCAGCAGACGGCTGTGACGTGTGACCGTTCCCTACGGAGAGGAGAGGCAACCTTTAGCTGTGGAAGTATTGTCCTTATTTTGAGTTTGTCTCAGTCAAGGATGCAAAGAACATTACGTTGTATACTTTCTGTTACTATATTACTTTGAAAGTAATATAGCAAGTCAAATGTAAAGTAATACTACTTTACTTAAAGGAGTAATAAGTAAAGTAGTATCTCATTACACTTCCTGATGCACACATGTGGCTGTAGGTGAAGATGTGATGTATCAGATAAAGTGTGTGTGTGTGTGTGTGTGTGTGTGTGTGTGTGTGTGTGTGTGTGTGTGTGTGTGTGTGTGTGTGTGTGTGTGTGTGTGTGTGTGTGTGTGTGTGTGTGTGTGTGTGTGTGTGTGTGTGTGTGTGTGTGTGTGTGTGTGTGTGTGTGTGTGTGTGTGTGTGCTGCTGGGGACTGAAGGACGTGCAGTGTTGAAGTCGATGCAATTTGAACATGTGACACGTTCAATTTGAGTCAACTTTGAATGAAGAAGCGAGCGCTGTGTAGCAGCACGAGCACGTCGCCCGCAGCGAGCCTCTACCGGCCGCTGGTCACTTTTGTTGCTGGATGTAAGAACGTTCCAACCGAACACTTCTTCACTTCTCTGGAGTCAACAAACGCTGCAGTTTATATCATTCACAAATCAGCAGCTTCTTCTACAGTTTTGACTGCATCAGTGTTTCACCCAGAGTTCTGTGTGACAATGGTTGGTGGGCCTTGGACTCTCTAGGGGGTCGTGTCCCCCTGGAAGACAAATGAGTACATTTCAAAGTAGAAATGCATCAATCTGGTGCACTTTGAGAGAGAAATTAAGAACTTTGTGCTCCTGTACACAAGTTGTGCTGGAGCAGGGATGGACTGTAACAAAGTACATTTAGGCTGCTCAAGTACTGCACTAAAGTACAATTTTGAGGTGCTTGTACTTTACTTGACGGTATCTCTGGCCATAGAGTCCCTCTCCATTGTTGATATAAATCTACTGTGGAATCATATGCAACATTATAACCTCGTAATCATCATCCTTGTTGATTATGGGGTGAACTTTCCCTTGAAGGTGAACTTTGGTGGCACTTCTTAGCCTTCCACTGCAGTGGCTAAACAATATAGTAGGTATTTGAGCCAAAACGAGGCCCAAATGGAAATATGTTGCGTGTTCGCAACATCAGATATTCTTTTTAAACAGAGAGCACCGGTGAAACACCAGCTCCTGCAGAGAGTAGTGCATTATGGGTTATTTGTAGCCGCAGTTTATTTTTTTTATATTTGCTACGCTAATTAAAATCATGGTGTCGGGTTGTTTTCACCGTGCCATTTAGGATTATTAAAACCTTCCACTGTAATTACATGTTCTTAAAAAAGAATGCGTAGAAACGTGCTCTGCGTTCATTTGATCTAATGATAATTAAGGGGAAGTTTAAAGAGGAATTCAGGGTTCCAGAGGCTAACTGGAGGTGGCAATAAAATGCTCCTCCTAATAGGACATGATTTACTGCTGCCTGCTACCAGCGCAGTGCTAACATTAAAACCTCCAATATGAACATATGCCATTAATCAGTTGTAAATTATAAGAATTAAGTTAATATATCTAGTAACTACCACTGCCTATGCTCTGTTAATTTCTCTAATCCTGTGTGAAATGATTCATGCTTGTTAAAGACGCACTGATGTACTTAATTAAAAGATTGATTTTGCCTGGGACTTATAAACTGCCTGCCGTTTTAATTTCCTCACCTGAGCAGAGCCTGAGATTAGCCGTGCTGTGTGGCTGAGCGTTCTTTTCTTCTTCTCTTTACTGCTGAACCAGCTGCTGAACTGCACCTTGCTCTCCCCGGCCTTATAAATGACTTTACAGACACTACTTTAAGGCAGAAATAACTAAATAATCTTTTGTTTGGTGGTGCAGTAGCAGGAGCAATGGCGAAGGTCCGCGGGAGCCAATTGGCAGCGTTCTTGCAGTTAGCATTCTTAACGATAAGTGCCCCATCTGGCGAGCGGTGGCGAGCCAAAGGCGACAGATGGGATTGTTTTCACAATCTGTTTAAATATGTTGTCGATTTCTCTTCCCCTTTTAAACCCTCCCCAGCAGCTCCCAACGCTCACTTGCTAGCAAACAAGAAGAGGATGTTTGATTTTTTTATTTCCTTTCATGCTCCGTTCAGTCTCCTGCGAGGACAAAACACACTTCAGACCCGTGTAGGAGACGGGAGTGTTGCTACGTCCGTCCAGCACCGCTTAGCTTCCACAGACAGAATGTGATTGTTCAGCAGTCGTATTTAGTGCCACAGCATGACGAGCTGTGGAAGAGGTTACGTAATGCTGCGAGTCGGGCTTCATGTGTTGGAATGAAGAGATCAGTGCTTAGGGCATAGAGAGGGCTGGATTCATTCAGCCTTTCTATGAATTGATTGGAATGAGTGCCACTACACAAAGACGTAGGTTTGGATATTCATTACTAAAAAGCAACATTCAAAGTTTGAGCGACGTATTCCCAAGTAAAAATTAATATTCAAGGGATTTAAATCAAACCCTTTGCTTTTGATTGGACTGATACAAAGTTGGTGGACTTGGCTCCACACCACACACACACACACACACACACACACACACACACACACACACACGATTGGAATTAAACATTTTTTTGTAAATTTCTTTTTGTATACTTTAACTTTGTGAACAATATGACCAGGAATGTGATCTAAAAAGGTTAAAATAGCATTTTACATTTCATCTGGAGAGTAACGGTCACTAACCATCAGATTCTGATTCAGATGTGAAAATGAAAACATGTAAATGTCACTAAAGAGTCGTTATGTGTGAGTCTTTGAGTTGAATGTTTGTGTTTTGCAGAGAACCAGAGGGCAGAAAAGGAAGAGGGTTCCCATGGGTGAAGACAGAGAAGATAAACTCGAGGTTTGTCCTATAGCCTACATCTTAATGACCTATTCAAGTTCTTCATGAACCACTTCAGCTCTGCTCTTTACCGTCATTGACGTTTGCTTTTTTGACTGGATTGAATGGATTTCAGACTATTTCAATCAGTCAGTCAGAAGAACAGTCTTATTTTCCTTGATTCATTTATTTATCATGTAACAAAAGCAGTGGCGGGCCGTGCATTTTATACCTGGGCCTTCTGTGCTGTCCTACACTTGAGCCATCTCCTAATAAGCTCATTATGATGCCACAGCTACGGTTATTTGTTTCTATTGGTGTAATAATACACGTATTTGTATTAAACCGTTCGGTACAAGGCTTATGAACCGAACAATACGTTTGAATAATACTAGTGCATTTGGGAAATGCAGAAGAGGTTTTCGGTGGACTGCGCTCACGTAACAGACAACGGGCTGTGTGACCTCCTGAACCCGGAACAATAACAAAAAACAGCTGAGGTTGCGGCACCGCACGTGTCTTCAGGAAGGCTAAGCTAACTAGCTTAGCGGGGAAACAACAGCGCGAATGGATTCAATTGTCCGGACAATAACCCCGCACATGACGGGATGCTTCGTAATTAACGGACAATGCATATAGTCCAAATCAATGTAATTAACACAATGACAAGAACAAACTCACAAGAACCAGTCACATATATTTATATGACAACAAAGCAACAAATCAATCCAGCAGCGCTAGAGCACGAGCCATTCATATTATTCATGAAAACGACACGATAGACAAATGAACAGTAGTAACGCTACTGCAGACAAACAAATGCACTTCACTTACCAAATGCTGTTCACTTAAAGACAAAGTCCATCCTCCTTTCTTTGTTAAAGAGTTTAATCGCACAGTACATCGTTTCAGTTCCAGTAAGAAGTCCTTCTCGATTCATGGACGCCAGTGATGACAGTCGAGCCTCCCCAGTTGTATTTCGCCGGTCTGCGGCGGACGGTTCGCAGCGGGGCTGGGATCCCACCTCCACCGGGGCGCCTGCTGGCCGCCGCAGACCGCACACCGGGCCACGGTTGTGGAGCTGTTTCCCTGCGAACGTGTTCGTTGAGTTATAGATCCACTCGGGTCTCTCCAAAAGTTTTCAAAAGCACCGTAGCTTGTGTCCTGCCGTGCTATGGTGTCCTCAGGTTAGCGTAGCGTAGCTCCAAACACCAGGAGCTCAGTTAAAATGAAATACATTCTTAGCCATAAAATGTGCAACGCTTCTCCGACGCTGTCAGCAAGAAGTACCGTTCATACAAATCCTTTTCCTGTCTGAGTCAGGGCTGCCAGCTATGGTTGACTGACCATTTCTTACGATGTCCAGCTTTTTCCTGAAATGTCCTTCTTGAGAAAGGCGTTGTCAGTAACTCCACCACTAAATCCGTTTCTCCTCCTTCAGCCATTGAGTGTTAAAAAAACAAAGCTAGGTAAAAAAATAAATAATCTATTTCTTCCATATCTTTCAATTTGAACTCTTACTCCTCCAACTAAGCTCTGCTGGCAAGTTAAGTTTCGTTTCACAATAGTCACGTGCTCGCCCACTGACCAATCACAGCGCACACTGCACCTCACTGCAGAGCTGCACCTGAAAACTGAGCTGCAGTTAATGCTGACGTAGTTGTAGGCCAGCTAGCAGGCTCTGGCACGTCAAAGAATACGGCCAACATGTTAAACTAAAGATCTGATTGGTTGAACACTATGACAATCAACAATATCGTCCCCATTCACTTAAACTGCAAAGAGATTCACTTGTGAGTCTGCAGGCCTCGGGCCTCTCTTCTTACCTAGAGACACAGAAGTGAAATCTGATTGGATAAAAGCTCTACTTAAAACAAGCTGCACTGGAAGCAGAGCAACTGAGGAAGACAGTAGCTGTGCAATGAGAAAATAAGATAATGGGAAAAATATTTTTATAAATTATAATACATGTAGTGTATTTAAGAAAAATTATTAAATTATAAAATAGCTATAACTTTGTGATTCTGTTAAGGCCAGCAGAGAAGGCTTTGCTGGCCCTGACGGCCCGCCACTGAACAAAAGTCACATATAATATGAAATACCTTTGCTTTCTCTTTATAACCAACAGCTACTGTTAGATTCATAGGGAAAGGAAGCAACTTTTTGAACTCATTACGACAGAGACCAAAGCCAAAACCTGTGCTCCACCGCATCTGGGCAACATATGCTGTAGCCAGAGAAGAACTGGGTGGATGGATACACTGTCATTCGTCAGGAAATAGATCCAACCAGAGTTGTCATTATGACACGTTCTGGCAAAGTAAAAAGTAGCATAGATCAGCCAGTGTTTGGCTGAATGTCAAACCGGTTTAAAAATGTTTACACCGGCCCAAACCTAGTTCCGACACATATCTCAAGCTAAAACCACAAATGGATGTATTTACGGTTCTGCTCGTGTAGAGCTTAAACACACGAGATACAAGGTGTTGATTCTTGACCTTTAGAGGTGTTGGTGTATTCTTAGAATAGTGCACAGAACCATGCAAGCTGTTTCCCTCTGCTTCCAGTCTTAATGCTAAGCTAGGCTAACCGCGTCCTGACTCCGGCGCTGTATTGATGTCACTCTTCTCATCTTTCTCAAAAAACAACAACAAAAGTGTCCACAGAAGTCAATAATTCTTACTTTTTTCTATAAACAAAACGTACACCATCAAAAGCATGTGAATTATGTTATAATCACACAAAACAATGTTACACATTAGTTCCTTTAAGTGAAGAACGGTCCACTGTGAAGAATCCACACCCTTAACAGTCACTTTCATGAATTGTGTTCGTGAAATGATGCTCTGGTGTTTTCCCCGTCTCTCCTTTTTTTTTTTTTTTACATCCCGACCACCAACAAGTGTCCAAACAGCCCTGGATTCTAACAAGCCGTGTTTCCATAGGAACCACTACCACGGGAACGCCGACAACGCCAATCTGCAATGCAGAAAAAACCCAAAGCTGACGACATGAGGACTGAGTGCACAACCTGCAGAGGACCGGGCGACAACGAAAACCTCGTGAGGTGAGAGAGAGAGTGTAGATCAGAGAGGAAGCTGGGGGGGGGGGGGGGGGGTTATCAGACACGCTCTGTGGGAGGGGGGTGGGGGTCTCGTGAGGCAGCCATATCCTCCTGATGATTAAAGTTCAGTCTTCATTAGGCTGTGGCTGCCTGGGCTCTGCAGAATGAGGGGGCTGAGGGTATCTCATCCATAGGCCCCCTGTATTGACCTGCCACATACATTTGCACAGTTCATTAAGGCGTAATGAATAGCACAATTTATTCTGCTCCTTTCTTGGGATTTCAGGTGTCAGGCATCTAATGAGCAGGTTTTTTTCCTTTGACATTGGAATTCTGTGAGAATGCATATTAAAAAAAACTAGATCACAGCAGACACCTCGTCAGAACATTGTCATGTGATGAATGTCTTCACATGAATCGCCTTCATGTATTTCATCACTGTGGTATTATAGTATAGTATATAATAACTTGAACTAGTTCATGGCTTTTGAATTGTTCTGTTAAAACATAACTCGTAGTGGCAGGAAGCTTTTATTTGAATCCGGCTTTTGTTAAACAGGCATTCTTTCTTTATGAGCATATTTTATCATTTTGATTCATCTTCTTCAATTGTGATCTCCTCCTGCTTTCATTTTCTGTTGATACAAACGAAACACTTCCTCCATGCTCACCTGTTGTCTTCATGAATTCAAGTAATGTACATTCTGCAGCACTAATTCCATCACAACATCAACACACTCACCACTCTTGTGCTAGTTTGATTGTTTTATAGAAATACTACGGTCGCACACTTTACAACCACTTCCACTGCACTTTGTAATCGCTGTTACACTTTGGTCAATTCCAGCGTCTGAAAGGACCTAATCCCTCTAGAGTTTAAGTGATTAGTCAATCAGAAAAACATTACTTGCCACTCTTTTGATAGTTGTATCATCATTTGTATTATTTTTTTAAGCAAAATGACAAACATTTTGTGAAGACGTTACTTTTGGCTCTGGAGAAATGTTCTCTATTTACTGACATTTTATAATCCAAACAGATAACCAATTGATGGGAATAATGATTTCAGTGCTCAATACCATTTAAGGAAAGAAACCCAGGCAAAAGTATTGTTTTCTGTTGGGCTCTTTCTTTCAGATTAGTGGAAAGAAAACCTCCAAAATACACATTCAGTTGTTTATTTCACTACTTTGTCTATTTGTGTCTGTACATTTCTCCTAAAGTCACCAACAGTTACCATTAGATAATGCCTCATTTGTGTTATACAAAAATAATTGCCTTAATGTAAGTCATCAATTGGGGAAGTTTCATGGTGATATCTACTAGTTAGATTTTACACTATTCTATATCACTGTCTTCAAAATACATGTCATTTTACAATACATAGGCCAGAAATCTCCACTTCAGTAGCACGTGCATACAGTGAGCTTTCCAGTATTATGTATATCTATATTCTGAAGATTTTTACAGAGGGGTTTGTTCACATATCATTCATATTTATACAACAATTTATAAACAGTGATGCAAAGAGTAAAACCCTTGATTCTAACATTTCAACAAAATGAACCAAGAATTTTGAACCTGGCTTCATCCAATGTTGACATTTATGTTCTGGAAATGTATGCAAATTAGCACTTAGACTTTCAGATCGCAAAAAATGATCGTCATAACCAAGAGGTCATTTCGCCACCCACCATACCCACAATATTTTACCAGCATTTGTCAGCAACTCGCCTTAATTTGTCCGTGCATGCTCATTATTTTAGACTCAGCCATTTCTTAAAACCTGGCTTTTATTTGAGAATTTGTTTTCTTTTGCACTGCTTCATCAACAGTATGTGTAGACCGAACCCAACAAGAAAAAGCCAATGTAGAGTAAAATCCGCACAATCCATGTAGTGACATCTTGTAATGAAAAATACACGATGTCCATGGCAAGAGCAGTGTCATGGAGATACATGAAAAAAGTTGTACGTGTTGCGGGTCGGGGTGTGAGGTGTGCTGCCCTGACTCTTTCTATCTTTGCATTGCACAGGTTGTGAGAGCCGGGGCAGCCAGCTCACCTCCCATAAAAACTCGGGACCGATGACCGTTGGCTTAGAGACAGAAAGAGGCAAATTGAAGCGTTTGAAGAATGGCGCTCGAGTCAGACTGAAGATTGAGACCGTCACATCGCCCCGCAGCCACCTCTGATCCAAACTGGACCAACAACTGTCCAACGGAAATTGAGCGGGACTGTCTGAATCCAAAACATGGAGTCAGTCATTTTTGGTTAATGTTGGACTCTTAACTGCTTTTACACACTACGAGTAACTTGGTTGATTCCTTTTGTGACCGTTTGTGGCTCAAGTTGCATCTATGCAATTTTCTGCATCTACCAAGTTTTGACCAAGTAAGAAAAAGTTATGTTTTTTATACAATTCATGTATTAAACCATTCTGGCAAATAACCACAACACCTCTCTTGTGCTAGTTAGGTAGCATTAAACAAAAATAAGTAAAAAATGACTGATTAGTTTGACTTGGAGCCAGCTGATGGCCGGAATGCTCCGAATTTAATTTGTAGGACATTGAGTCATTGGTATCTTCATTTAATTACTTCCTTAATGTGATGTATTTCCTCTAGAAATAAGATGTTGGACAATGAGGGATATATCAACTATGAAGAGGAAATCAGTTTGATTTGATACACTCTTAGAAATAATGGTTCCAAAAGGGTTCTTCCTGAAGGGCTGAGGTTCTACCCACAACCATTTGCTTCTGAAGAACCCTTTTTTGATAAAAGTGTTTTTCATGGGTTCTTTGACAAAGACTAAAGGTACTATTACTTTTTGGAAATACATAATTCTTCAAGGATTATTGAAATCATGGGTGTTTTTATTCCTACCACACCCCAAAATACCATCGCTGTAGGTAGCTCTGCACCACGTCAGTCCCTGCTCTTTAGGGTTCTCATGAAGTACCCTGGGTGGGATCTATATGAAACCCTTGGAATATAGAAGTGCTTTATGTAGAACCCTCTTGGTTGGTTCTTGTTAGCACCCTTGGAAGGTGGAAAGGTTCTGGATAGAACCTCCAGAGAGGGTTCTGGGTGGAGCCATTACTCCATAGAGGGGTTTGTGAAAGGTTCTACTAGGTTTTTCTTTTGGGACAAGCCAAGAAACCCTATATAGTTCTAGTTAGCACCTTTATTTCTAAGAGTGTAAGACGGGCAGCAAGGCAGGATTCTTTGTTTTTACAGTATACCCACTAATGAACCACAGAGACCACTGAAGATGGACTGTTTTCCACCAAGAAGCTACTTTCTAAAAAAGCAGATTTCATGAGATCTTAAAGATTGTGTTCAAATCTGGAGGTAGAGAGCAATAAGTTCGTCCAAAGCTGACGCACTTCTTGATCGCTCACATGGCAGCTGAGCTCCCCTCTTGGGAGGCATGAGTGGAGGACTCTTGGCTTGGTGGCCATGTTGCTCACAGTGTGAAAGATCAAAGAACTACAAAAGGGAGAAAAGCTGCTGCCCTCAGTTGATTTGTGCATCTTCTGACTTCGCACGCTATCGCAAATAATTCCTCTCTTTGCCTCTAGGTGCTCACCTGCATCCAACGTGTGTGTGTGTGAATTATTTCAGATCTCTACACTTTTGACCACTCAGTACCACTTCTCATCAGTACCGATCAGTATTATTGATTGAAGTCATCACCCTGCGCATTTCAGTGTGAATTTGGTTAACGGACACACTTGAACCCAGGCTCTCCCAGACAATGTTGTGTTGTGTTTTCTATGTACATAGAGGACCCGAAGTATTAAGAAAAGTCAGTGTTGTGAATAGAAAAGCCAACTGTTTCTGGTTAATGAATGCTACTGTATAGCATCTGTAGTTGAAACAAACTAGTTTAGTTAGTGGTAATAGCACTTAAATATTAGTCCAAATGTCTTTATTGTCTTTAGGCATTTAGGTCTTCCTCTGTCTCCATATCTTGAACTGACACGTCCTCAGAAAGAAGCCCAGCTTTGTGTCCATGTCCCTGGCGGCCCATAGTCCGTGCCGTCAAAACAACAGCTGCTTGCTGCTCTGTCAGGGCTCATGACAAGTGTCACACTCTGCCCTCATATGTCACTCTGCTGCCCGTTCAGGGCTCTATATGCATGCTTTAGGGAGCAGTCAAACCCATGCAGTTTACTGCTTTTTGCTTCTCTGGAGTTTGTCCAGACCCAAATCCACACTGGGTCCGTCTTTAGAGACGAGACCTCGGTGCAGAAGGACTTGCTGTCTCCTGACCAGTCCTTTCCCATCACTCATGCTCAGTCGGTCTCAAAGTCAGTTCTACAATGCATGGCTGTATCTATTTATCCAGATCTATACAGTAATTTAAAAAAATGTAAAATAAGTGATGTGGTCTTGTTGAATTTGAATGCCAGGTAGCTACGTGTGACAATGTGTACAGTATTTATTGAAGAGGCCAATCATACATTTTTGTGCCTACATACTTGATTATATTACATAAGCTTGTGTTGTGAAGAGTGAACTCTGACTTGTGATGTAGTCTTGAAGCGACTACCATGTGTTCTTTTGATCACCAGACATTCGTTCACATTTGTTTACACCCAAGCTTTTAGGGGAATATTTCTGATTAATTGTGTGCTGTATTGTGATACTGTATGAAGTAAGAATGTGAATGTTGCTGCTGTTGTGTATGTGAAGTGTCTCAGCCTCTGGCCTACAGCTCTTTAAAATTAAGCGGAGCTTTAATAAACTCTTGACTTTTTCACCTTATTGCCGCAGTGATAAATGAGTGTCAGCCAGCTAATTAATTGTTCTAAAGGTGCGGCGGCGGCAGTCCGTTTGTGCGTGTAATGCCCTCTGTCATCTGTGATTTATCACCTGGGAAGTGGCCTTCTTGTTGGGGGGGGCTCTAAGACAGAATCTTGCTGCTCAGCCTACATACAATACAGTCTAGAACCGAGTATTGAAGCTGCTGATTGGAAATACCTTGACATCTACTTTTTACATCTAAGCATAAACATACAGAAAAGTCCAAGTTCATGAGCATGGACCTCTAAAGCTGTCAAACAATAGACAACCAATGAAGCGTTGGTCATGGGGCTGGACTGTTCAGTCTATTCATTCTGTTTAAAACCAGTATTTCTGCATAGATAGCAAATAAAGATTAGGCTACACCAGGGGTAGGCAATCCTGGTGGCACATGGTAGCGTGACCAATGGCACACGAGCAATAAGTGTGCAAGAGATGAAATGTTAAAGTGCCCTCTCATGCGCATGCCAAACTCCCTCTTTCACAGCTGTTGGCAGTTGCGAGGCCTGTTATTAAGGTCGTTTTAATCGTATTTGGTGAAGACCCGCCCTACCCTGCCTCTGACTGGCCAGTGCTTGCTGCCTTCTTCTTCTTCGCAGAATTTGTTAAAGTTGCTGCTAATGTACAAGATTGGTGGCAGACGGTTAGGGTTATTGATTTCAACTGATGTGGATGTTTTCACAACAATAGCAGCCTTCTTGTATAGTGCTCTCAGATCTAATTACAATGTCCTAATTATGGGAGATTCTTTTTAAATATATATATATATATAATGTTGCTGTGCCTTTGCCTATATGGAAAGAATAAAATAACTGACCTGTAGGATATTTAAATATGGATGTTGTGTCATAATTAAAGTTAGCGTTGACCTTAAAGGCACATTGTGTAGGAATTGGGGCCGTCTAGCGGTATGGTTGCAGATTGCAACCAAATGAATACCCCTCCGCTCACTCCTCCCTTTTCAAGACGCCGGTAACGTGAGCCGCCGAGTGCAAAGCTGTGGTAACGCTGTTCACCTCGCTGGCAGGCCATCCTCACCATAATAACACCACTTTATTAGTAACGGAAGCCACGTTCAAGTAACGTAACAATGCGAAAGGCCTCTCTCTAGAGCCAGTGTTTGTTCTTTACGTTCCGTGTAGAAACATGGTGGTGCAACACGGTTAAGTCCGTAAAGAGGACCCACTCCCCATGTGTATATGAAGGGCTCATTCTAAGCTAACAAAAACACTACGCTACATAGTTCAGATGATTATACACTAATGAAACCATAGTTATGCATATTATATTACATTTCTGCTAATCGATCCCTAAATGCTTCACGCTGTACCTTTAATGCTGATATAAATAGATAGATACTTTATTCATTTGTTAAATAACCAGTGTGCCATATATTAGATATGGCACACTGGTTAACAAGAAAATATAAAAAGGGCACTTCATATGAAAAAGGTTGCGGACCGCTCGTCTACACTAATATTGTAAGTATTTTGCTATATGTAAAATGATTACTTTCTGGTGGTGGCTGCGTAGGATTGTTTCCGCCTCATGATCAAACATTTCCAATAACTCCAGAGTGTTGTGAAGTCCAAAAGTCAATGTTTATTGAAAAAAGATCAATTTAATCATTTGCAAAATCCACAGCATGTTTTTATTTAACTGAATATTCTGCTCTAATTCATATTTGTTGGTGTTTAGACTCAAAAACAACATTTTCACTGCACACAAAAGGAGGCACCCACCAGTATTAACGGGGCAGTCTAACAGCACCATCAATTACATTTATGAAACCACAATAACACAAATCTATTTGGGCTACATTGAAGATTATTACTCTTCGTAACTCAAGTCGTTACCAAAAAAATGAAATCACATGTATCTGCATTTGCTTGCCGCTTGGCCCTCCATCATTACGTCATCACTTTCATACCAACGACTGCAGAAAGATGTCAAAAAAAATAAAATTGCCAGTTTAAAAGCATTCAAAGTTGATTTAGTAAGACAAACTCATTCAATCAGATAAATAATTTTATTCAAATTGAGGATTTAGTTTGAGGATGTTTTAAAATGATTTTGAGGGTGATGACATCATTCGATACAGCCCTAAAAGATTTAATCATGAATACTATTTCATGTAGATCACATCAGAATTGAACCACTCTGATGATTTTTCATGAAATGACTAAAGTAAACAACGGGCCATTGAAGAGAAAACAAAAGGGTCATGAATGTAGTAGATTTCATGGCAGTTTGTCATTAATGAGATGTCTGTGTCTAAAGTTGACATCTTGGCCTGAGATTGGTGCTAGACAAGTGTCATTCAGTGTCCGAAATGTGAATGGTTCATCCTCTGGAGTGCACGACTGATCAGTACATTTAAGTTAAGCCTGACACTTTGATGTTGATCAGAGCCTCACCAATGGACTTCTGAGACCAATACTGACCAAAACCCCAACAACAATGAATTGGTAGAAATAATTGATAGCTGAAAGGTAAAGGAGGTCACTGGAAACGTTATGAATCATCCACATCATATTCCATGGCAGTAGTTGAGTTGAGGCTCATTACTGACCTGAAATGGTATATGACAAAACACTCTTAGCACAGGGTCCACTTACTGGACATGTTCTGCAGCCGTCAGTGGATCTTTTCTTTTTGTCAAATTGCCAATAGTGAGAAATGTTGCTGTTGGTCAGTTTTTGACAGATGAAAGAGCCGATACTGGATGGGCAGCCTAGTGAACAAAGTTTAACCCTCCATGGAAGGTGTGCACATGCAGAAAAGTAACTGTGGCAAGAATCCAACTCAACAAACTAACAGAGATCTTCATCAGGCATTATCAAATCACCATCAGAAAACAGAACAGGCTATAAAACATAGACACAAACGCATTCATCGCTCAGGTGATCTGCATGATTGAGAGTCAATCTACTCCCAAGTCTAATCGCAGCAGAGCTGAACGACGCTGCCTGACACTGCCACATGGGGGACAGAGGTCCAGCCTCTGTGGACAAGGAACTAGAAACATCAGCATTTATATAATGGAACATCAAATAAATAGTATCATCCAGGAGAAACAATGAGTAAAATAGTAACATACCAAGTAAAGCAGATCAATTAAATATAGTAAATACAAAATGTATTATAGAATAATATTATTCTCCCAAAAGGAAAACAATATGATCTTTTTTTAGGAATACAGGCACGTTCACCGTAGCAAGCTTAGTTCAGCTCAGCCCTTGTTCTTTAAACAATAGTGGCAGAAGACAGAAAGAGACACATTTTGGTTTGTGGCATCTCTGTGAGACGGAACCAACTCACCGCGGTGAACTGCACCCGCCCCGATCCCTCATCCCCCACCCTGGGGTCTACGGGGACCCAGCAGCAACCGGCAAACCGGAGACCGGCTCGGCTACAGCTGGCTTCTGTTTGGGATGAGACCGGGGCCAGGAGGGGAGGGGAGGGGCGAAGAGAGACAAAGCTAGCACGGGGGGGGGGGGGGGGGGGGTTCTGGAAGGCAGTAACCTTTCCGATGATGAGTGCGTTTCCCATTACTGCTCTGACACCGGATCCGGGGAGATGATTTAATGGCGGCATTTTGTTTTTGCTGACTTCACCCTTTTCCCCCCCTATTAAAACAGAAAACACCAGAGCTGGGACTGGGGCTGTGTGGGAAGTGTGGCCAAGCAGCTAAAATCTATTACTCCCCAGCTTCTTCCCCCGTCTCTTTATCCCACTGATTCCGCCACAGTGTGGGTCCGCTCCAATGCTTCCTGAGGTACACGCTCTCCCCTCTCCTCCTCCTTTCTGTCTTATGCTCTTTTAACTGCACTGGGTTGCCTCCTACCCCTTTTTTAATCATTACATACTGAACATGAGCCACAAAGCCCTGTGGGTGCCTTATATCTTAATTGATAACCTCGTCATACACTTGTTTTAATGGAGTTGCAGTGGGCCACAAGCTGTTTGTATCTCTAGTGGAATTTCCGTAGCGAGGTACCAATAACGAAGACTAAGTCTCTCACCGGGTCAGACGTTACAAGGCTCAGGTTTGTCCCATAGAGGTGAGGGCACAGACCTGCCGCTGAATTCGACTCTTCTCCAGGGTTGTACCCAGCTCACCGGGGCCCCCTGCTGGAATTTGAAAGAAGCGTGCCTTCAGTCACATACAAAGCAGGTGGAGTTGTAGAGATCATTCCCCTTCCCTTCCCAGCTGTGAATGAGTTGTGTCCAGATGAGCTAATAAAGCCGGCCGCTCTGACTTGGCTTTCACCATAGGTGCAACTTCAGCAGTCCATTCATTTCTTCGCCCCTCTTGTAAAACAATGGCTCTTTTCTAATGCTGTAGTGACCCAACAGTAAATCAAAAAAAGTAGGAGGCCCACAAAGTCCAATAATCCACTCCTTTCTATGGAAAGACACCGGCGGCACACTTTGTCATGGATGAGAGTCAATGGCTGAGTGCTTTGTGTCATATTGATTTCTGTCACGTGGCCACTCTCAAGGTAATTGCATTGCCCACTCATGATAAATTCATTGCCTTGTTTCAGCCACTTGGGCTCAGACGCCAGGGCTGCTGGAGAGAAAATACGTTTTTTAGGCCACAAACCCACCGTCAATACATGGACCTATGACTGTGGGTACAAAGCAGGTGGGAAGTAACAACCCTCAATAACCCTACAGCTTCTGTTTCTCATCATTAAGGGTATTTAGCTCAGCCCTCAGGTTGTGGTTTTCCCCCATTGTTTTTAGCAGCCTGCTTTGGTTTTGAAGGACAGGAGAACATGGGAGCTGATGCCTTTCTACATCTCTGCTCCTCAAGGGGTTCAGACACAGAGAAGCTAATCAGGACAGACAAAATGATCGAAACTCGTAAAAACATTACTCGTCACTCACATTCAACTGAAACAAGTTAGTGTTAACTACTTAAAGCAAGACTGTCACTTTACAAATCAAAACTCAAAAGAACTAAAATGTACCTTTACTCAATCCAATAAACTCTGGTTTTCTTGCTATACCCTTACATAGAATCAGAATCAGCAAGTATGCTTGCACATACGTGGAATATGACTTAATTTTCATCTGTCATTATGTACTTTATACATTATGAATAGAAACAACAGTTGGGGACAAGGATAACAAAGCTGGACAAATATAAATATATATATATGGATAGATGAAGATACGTAAATGTCTGAATGTAAAAGTGATTACACCGTTGACCATCCAACAAGCACTTTGGCTTTAGCCTGCTGACCTCTCTACTTGGTCTGGTACGGCCAGTAGCTTGTTTGCTAATGTTAGCTTACTTTATGCAGATGATGCTGTATAACAGACACCACAGAAAGGGTTTGCTGACTTTTTACTCTTATCAACTCGTACTTCGCTACCATTATCTTGTAATTGTCACACATGCACACAGTGACATGGGTGGGTCAGGGTTAAGGTTAGTATTGCCTTTGCAACGGTTTAATTGCTTTGAGATGACACAGTATGCTTGTGCTGATCAACTGGCAGTAAGTAAAAATGAACATAGATAAAGTTTAGAAATGAGCTTACAAACGGACCAAATGTATTCTGTTCTGTGATGTCATATCTTGGTCTCGATATGAACTAAATAACTGATTTGAATAGATAAGAGACATCCTGCTGGATACTACAAGTGTTTATGCAGAAATCCTTCTAACTACTTGGTATCAACATGGTTCACTTAGCTTGAATTATCTCACTACATTCCCAAGTCCAAGAAAGTCCCTTTTAGGCACATCATTTGTATTCCATCCAACTGACTCAGTTTAATATTGGGGCATCAATGTCCTCATCAGTGCGATTTCATTTAGTTTTGGTGATATGTCACAGAATATTTCTGCAGCGCCTTTGAATGTATTGGGGGGGCTCTTTGCGGATCCTCGGAGCGATGGCGCTTCCTCTTTATGACAGCAATGTGACAGGGATTTTGAAGAGGTGGATGAGATCAAATGAAGCCAGCTCAGATTTGTGGGGCCTGAGCCCCGCTTGGTAAGGACATGTCCCCCCGGTGACGCCGGAGGGAAGGGGGGGGGGGATCTCAGAACTTCACACAGAGATTAAATACCAGATGAAAGTGGACACGAATCGCCAACTGAGAGCAACATGTGTAGCAGACAAAAGCAATCAATCATGTCCCCTCCACCACTTCACCTCCAATAAGATTACATCAATCAATAACCTCTCTTATGAGTGATTGGATTTTGTCTGCCTCCAAAGTGGGAGGGGGAAGGGGGGGCTGCTCAATTTTCCCAATGATTAAAGCAGGGCCAAATTGCTTTGATAACATCAAGGACCTTGCTGTGGCGGGGTGTGTAAGGGCAGTGTTGGGAGCAGATAGGATGGTGGTAGCAGGTGACTCAGACAGTGAACAGACTGAGAACAACACTTGCTAAATTACATAGATCAGCCAGTGAGAGTCCAAACTCACCAGCCTCCAAGAGCCCGATGCTGCTAAAATTTGACTTTTATGGATCAAGCAGCTGCCATAGGTATCTGTTTCCTCAAGGTAGTTCATCAGCCTAACACTGGCCTAAAGCACAGGAAACAGCGATGGTCTGTGTTATCACCTATTGTTTCTAAATGGATGTTTTAATGATTGTCGTAAATTGAAGCTAGGAATGAAATCAAACCCTAAATGACCTAGTCAGAAAAAGTTAACATTACTATTTCCTGCCAGGGTAGCCATTGTTAACATATTTAGTGAGACACATATAAGTCAGACGTGCCAATTACTAAGGTATTACCAAAGCTTCTGTTTATGTATGGAGCAGCTATCTTGGATTTTGAAGTCAGGGTTGGTGAGGTTCTTTAGACTTTCCAAGTTGGAAAACTGACTTCGGGCTGCGTTCCAGTGAAGTTTCTGACTGGGAACTGGGAAATTCCAAAATTCAAATGGAACGCACCATAAAGCCAGAAACTGATGGGCTTCAAAATGAACTTTTCTTTAAGCCATAAAGCAGCTATAATGACTACTTGTATGGCAGTGTATTGACAATGCAGAACAATGGGAAACTGTTAAGCGATCGCTCATAGTGATGACCTTTCAGAGGATCACCTGAATCTGCAGCTTCACTGCACTTTTCAGTGCTTTAGAGTGAGTTTCAGCTCATTGTTTAGCTGTCCAGCCCACAACTTTACTGTTCTGGGTCACTTTCACTGCTCTCAAAGCTTTAAAAACCAACTGTTCACTACAACAGACGGACACAGTTGAGACTAGTTGGTGAACATAGTGGCGAATTAAGCAGCTAAAGAGCCAGGTTATAGCTGTGTCAGGAACACTGCAAACTAGGCGGGTGCACTCAGTAGAGTGCAGATCTCTGCCCAGTGTGTTTGCAATGACCACTACTGTATTGTGTGATTCAGTGAATACAACCCACTATTAGCTAACTCCCCTTCTAGACACCAATAGGCTGTAAAGCGTCGGAAAACACACTTCATTCAAACTCAAAAACAATCCTGCCAAAAACAAAATTAAACTTATCAAGCTGTTGATGTGTTTAATTGATGATGGCTGAGTGCTGCAGCATGTTGCGAGAATAGCCGTGGACAGACACTGAGGTGCACATTCACTCCCACATGCGGCCGATCACATGATCCTCCTGGCAGAGATAAAAGGAATGCTAATGTTGGATGTGCAAATAATCAAACGTTTGCTAACAAGTTTGCAGTATCAACCTAAAAGGTAATGATGTGTTGTGAAGGAATGCTAATGTTAGCCTGTCCACCACTCCAGACTGAAAATATCGCAACATCCATGGTATGGCTTGCCATGAAAATGTGCACACACATTCACAGTCACCACAGGAGGAAGACAAATGACTTTGGTAATGCTCTACCGCCACCAGCCAGTCAAACATTTTCTTTCCCAGTGAAATAACAACATAATTAATGAAATTAGGACCTTTTGAAAAAGGTTCTATAGGCAAAATCCTCAACAAAATTACTACTCAACACTGACAATCTCATACAGTGTCAGTCGTTTGCATTCATTGGAATTTTAATTGAGTACAAGTAACCAACAGTGTGTGAGATTTCTGGTTCAGTCTGAATAGATTTCTTTAAAATCAGAGTTTTCAGAGGCGAAACCTTCAGTGTCAGGCCACTTAATTTACAGTGTGGCTCTAACCTCTTTCCTGAACAAACATAAATCTGACAGAAAATGTGTATTGCCAATAAAGATATTGTTGTCAGGCAATTTTTTTTGTATATGAGTCCCTGTCAGGTGAGACAAAATTTACACTACACCCAGCTGGCAGATCAAAGTTGCCATACAGAACAGCTGACTTGAATACCTACGTTGAGTGATGGGATGATTGGAATATTTTTTTTTGGCTGGCCGTTTCTCCCAGGCGGCAACCTCCGGTTCTGCCGCATGAAGCCAATGCGAAAGTGTCTTAAAACTTTCATTCTCTCTACTGTCCAGCAGGGGGCGACTCCTCTGGTTGCAAAAAGAAGTCAGATTGTATAGAAGTCTATGAGAAAATGACTCTACTTCTCTCTTGATTTATTACCTCAGTAAACATTGTAAACGTGAGTTTATGGTCTCAATCTCTAGTTTCAAGTCTTCTTCAATACAGCACGATGTTCATTTAGTAAATTATGGTCCATTGAGAAAGCCCTAAAGCAGAGTAGGCTTTAGGGCGGGCTTACTGTGATTGACAGGTTGCTGTATATACCAGAGCTGTATACGGTGTCTCTACATCAGTCCTCAACATTAATTTGGGCGACCGTGGATCACTGGGTTAATTAAGAGGGTTGTCTGGTAACCGCAAGGTCGAAGGTTCAATCCTTGGCTGGGACGTGTCATGTGTCGAAGTGTCCCTGAGCAAGACACTGAACCCCTAACAGCTCCCCGGGCGCCTGTCATTGGCAGCCCACTGCTCCCTATATACAGGGATGGGTCAAATGCAGAGACAAATTTCCCCTGTAACAGGATAAATATAGTATAATAAATTAAATTAAAAACATTCCAAATATGGTAACTTCTGTTCATTGGTTGCGCGGGAGAGGTTGCGGTGACAAGACGAACAGCGATGGAGAAATATTTGAAAAGGAAAAATGCAGACTCTGAACTGGGCCCTGGACAAAATAACCCAGATGAAAAGCCTAGTAAGGATCAACACTTTGAGAGACTTGTCATTAAATTGTCAGCATATATCCGGCCCTCGGTACAACGGCCCGCTAGAAAATATCATATGTTTATCATAACTGGCCCGCCACACCACAGAGCTCCGGGACGAAAAGTGGCGATGTTAGCTGGCTTTTTGTGCAACATAACGAAGCATCTCACTGCGCTAAACCTCCAGCTTCAGGGACGGGGACGTGTGATCACAGTGTGATGCAGTAAAAGTCTCCACCGCTGTGTTCCCGACTGAGCATTGTGCTGATAAACTGGGTGCATTTGGCACAGAGTTCACTCTGCGATTTGCCGACTTTGCAGCTCAGAAATTTTAATTTGAACTGCTCAGCAATCCGTTTGCAGTTGACGTGGAAAGAGCACCTGTGGAGCTGATAGACCTCCAGTGTAATGACACTCAAGGCAAAGTATGACTCTGAGGGCGATGCACAGTTTCAAAGCTTCACCCCCGAAACGATGCCTTAACTCCGCCTACATGCTGCTCAAATGCTCTGCATGTTTGGAGGCACATACCTGTGTGAGCAGCTTTTCTATGTGATGAAGATGAACAAAAACCCACACAGGAGTCGTCTCACTGATGCACACCTTTACTCCTTCTTGAGGGTTTCCACAGAACCTAACCCCAGATATTAATGAACTGGCAGCCAAGAAAACATGCCAAACATCTGGCTCTGGTACGTATGCATAAAATAATGTAGCCTACCTAACATGTATTCTTTTTGCACTTTGTCCAATATCCCTTCTATCCTGTTTATTAAATGGTGACTCTATTTGGCTCTCAACGTAGTCCCAATTTTTTACTTTGTCCCTCCCTGGGATTGAGTTCGATACCCCTGGCATATATACTGTATTATGTCATTTATGTAAAAAGTCATAAAAATGTCATAGTATAATGTGTCGAAAAAGTCATAGTATAGTGTTGAGTTTGCTTTTTAATTTGTACAGTTGTGATGGACCTAAAGTCATCAGGCAGTTTGTTTTAGAGAGCAGGACGACAGTAAAAGAAGACACCTGGATCTAATTTTGGGTACAGCTAGAAGACCTCTGTCGGATGACCAGAGAAGCCTGATCTATTTATAATTAGTCAGCAAGTCAGAAATGTACTGAGGAGCCAAACAATTGCACGTTTCATTGACTATTAGCATGATTCTGTATTGTACTGGGAGCCAATGAAGCGATTTCAGTACTGGAGTAATGTGTTTTTTGTGCATGTGTAAAGACTAGGCTGCTGCATTTTTAATGAGCTGGAGGTGATTTATTGTATTTCTAGGATATTTTGCCTTTGTTAGAGATGCAGTATGAAGCAGACAGGATGATGGGAAAGAGATGGAAATGATGCAACAAAAGTCACTTGCCGAACTCGAATCGGAGGCATTGAGATTATGCTGTCAATACACGGAGGCCCCAAGTTAATACATTTTTTTGCCAACATATTTACTTAGTGCAGTATTAGTTAAGTACTCAGACTTTGTTTGAACTGAGTTTTGTGGATTTGTAGACTCTGGAGTAACCTAGTGTTTGTGTCGCATGAAACACGGATGAAGTACACAGAATCATCAATGTTCATGCTGTTGTTAACTAATATCAAGTCTCACTTTGACAGCCTTTGTGATATTCTGATTCTTCTCCAAGGCGAAAATGTTTTCTTTCACCAATTAATAGTGAGGTCGCACAAAGCTGTCACACAAACTTAAAAACTGTTATTACTGAAGTTACAGCAGCACTGCCGTGATTTCATACATTTATTTACAGAACAATACAGCTCATAGTCAGGTGGATTATTCGATTTCATCCTCCTCTACATCGGGAAATGGCGACGAGGGGCAGAGTACTCGGCCAAGTTAGGGAGTCCGTATATCACGCAACAGCTCAGGGCGCTGCGGGAGTTCTCCATCCTCCTGACATCAGACCACTCGGAAGTTTCGGCATCAAAACACTCGACCTCAGAGATGGTGTTGAAGCCGCCGTAGCCCCCCGAAACAAAGAGACGGTCATCGACCACTGCGATGCCGAAGTTACTGCGGGGGTTCAGCATGGAGGGCACAGCGTGCCAGGTGTTGGTGTGGGGGCTGTAGGCCTCGGCAGTGTCCAGACGGCTGGTTCCATCGAAACCGCCAACCTTTAAGAGTAAAGGTGATTAAGAAGTCGGCACTGCTTCCACTATGTTTCTGTTTTTGTTTCTCAGTTTATAGCAGCACTCTTGTAAGGAAGGGAAGCTGACCTGAAGTTACATAGTATTTATCATAAAAAAGTAGAAGGTACTTCACACAACATTTTTAGCAAAACTGTTGATTGTTGATATTTCCCAATATACAAGTTGACAAATTCAAATGTTCGTTTGAATTGACGAAAACGTTAAAATCCAAAACAAGATATTCAGTTTACTATCGTGGAAAACGAAGAAGAGCAAACCTTCACACTTGAGAAGTATCAGAATTGTTGGCCGTTTTTTGTCCGTCGATCAACTTAACAACCTATAGTAATCGGCTTCAGCTCTAACTTACATTACATCAGTACATCACTGCCTTCAATGTGAACGTTTTTAGGGACGAACCTCCCAACATATCAGCGGTACAACGCTTTACATTTGCAATGAAAAGTCAATGTTGCCAAACAAATATGTCAGTTTTCGCTCTATTTGAAACGTCTCCCAGCAACATATTGTTCATTCTTCAGAGTGCTTCTGTGTTATGTGAGTATGAGTAGTGTTCAATGTACTTACTGCAAAGACACAGTCTGCATAGGCAATGACCCCAACTCCACTGCGCCTGTTGCTCATGGAGCCAATCAGTGTCCACTGGTTGGCCTCTGGGTTGTAACATTCCGCCGTTGACAGGCAGTCTCTCCCATTGAAGCCACCGCAAATGTATACCTGGAGAGAATTTAAGAAGTAATAAGTCATCTTTTGAAGGAGTCCACTGAGGACAACGATTCAAAAATATTGATCTAATAATGACTCGCGCTCATTTGCTTTTAGGCAAATGTTATCTTTTTACTTCTGACGTTTGCATTCAGCATCATAAACTTGTGTTTGCCCACAGAGCATTTTTTCTGCAATAGTCCAAAATCTCATCAGCCTTTTGTGGAAGGAACCACTGAGATGCTAACTTTCAGGGTTGGCCTACAAAGACATGTCATCCCAGCAACACTCTTCAGAGCTGCTCTTTATAGCTCCACCCACCTTGCCATTGATGGTTGTGCAGCTGGCGTCACTCCTCCGCTCATGCATTGGAGCAATTACAGTCCACTGGTTGATTCTGGGCTGATAGCGCTCAGCACTTCTGAGTCGATCATATCCATCATAACCTCCCATGGCATATATCCACCCGTCCATCACAGTTGTGCTGACAAAGCAGCGTCTCGAATGCATTTGTGACACCTCCTGCCAGGTGTGCGTGCCCAGGTCAAACCGGTGCACAGAGCTCAACTGCTCAACACTGTCACAGCCACCGACACAGTAAACCGATCCATCGAGGAAAACTGTGCCATGGTAGGCCTGGGGAGCGTTCGCCTCGTTGTTTGGTACAGTGACCCAGCGATCAGCACGGATATCGTACGCCTCGATGACATTTGTGGGACCGTCAGCGCTCCAGCCTCCAACAGCCAACAGGATGGCAGGGGGCAGTCGTGGGCGGGTCAAAGGGGTATACAAAATGGAGTCGGAGAAGATATTTGTTTGGAGGTCAAGCAGGGCCCTGATGAGAATCGGTCGACACTCTTTTCTTGCCCGCACCAGTTCGTTGTTTCTCACGCTGTCTGCGATGTCTTCTAGACTAGTAACAGCCAGTCTGACCTACACGTGAGGACAGAAGTTGGAATTAAATTATCTATAATACAGCCCAACCAATACTTCAACATGGCTGATATTATATGCATATATATGTCTGCCTTTAATTGACAAGAAATTGCAGCAAGAAATACCAAACATACATGTATGTTTGAGGTAATCGAGAAGCAGTGTTGCAAATACGTAGTTTTTCCAGTAGATAACACTGACAATTTTGGATTTTATGTAACTGATTAATATTCCACTAAGTAGCCTACTGTTTTTTTGTCAATTTTTTTAAATGGATAATAAAGAATTCTTAACAAGAAGAATTATGTTAAAAGTACATATTGGCCAAAATATCGTTATTGGATTTTGTTTACACTCAAATGTCGATATCAGGCCAAAAGGCAAAAAAATGAAGTATCTTTCTAGTTTTTAAATGTGGTACATTATGTGGAAAAACTTTATATTCTATTTGTATTTATATTGTTCATCTTGACCTTGACACACACTATTTACTGTATCATGAATTTAACCACTTCAGTCCTGTGTCTACACCACTTCCCTGATGCTGTAGGCGATCGTTGTCGCCATCTTATACTCTTAACTCACATTCAGACCTGTCTGGGTTCTCACCACACAATAGTTCCAGACAAACACATTTTTACAAAATGTTCAAACAAGTAAAAAATAATTTAAGGAACAATACCTGACCATAACATTTCTCATAGATTCCGCAGAATCCTACAATTGTTAGTAATAGTAATAGATGTTAAAAGGGTTTCATACAGCGCTCACGCAAATATACCATCTCTCTTCATTTTTACTAACTCGTTAAACATTTTGCAAATGTAAAGACAAGAACGCCTTTCATCGACTGGTGTAAAATAGGACTCAGTGTGTCCTGGTCTCAGTCTTGACCTCTTTACATCTGGTCTTGACTGTTGCAGACTGTACTGAAGTGGTTTTGACTATAGCCCTGATCATAATGTTGTATTCGTGATAACACTATTAGCAAGATGTAAAAGATGCAACTCAAAAGTTAGTGTAGTGCCGGCTGAGTAATTGTCTATCTGTCACTTACGTTGGACAAAAGCAGAGAGATGTATTCTCTGCGTTCCTCAATTGCACAGGCAACCCAGCGCAGGACGGCCCCAAACACCGCCTTCTCGTGCTTGACATCGAGTTGGTCATTCTCAATGATTTTAACCAGTTCCTGCACGGAGAGCAGCAGGAACTCTTCTGATGTGAAAGCAATCTCCTCAAAGTGATTCATCATGTAAAGGAAGGCCTTGTGGTTCAGTTCGGGGCAGACGTCTGTCAACCTCCAAATGCCGATGCAGTTCTCTGGGGCCAGGTGCTCCTCCAG
The DNA here is from genome assembly GCA_032191485.1 of Leptoclinus maculatus. Classification (NCBI taxonomy): domain Eukaryota; kingdom Metazoa; phylum Chordata; class Actinopteri; order Perciformes; family Stichaeidae; genus Leptoclinus; species Leptoclinus maculatus. Next base: position 38,857,673 of record JAVDOI010000002.1, on the reverse strand, counting down.
GAGGTGGCAGGTGGCTTGAATTAAGCCCTTTACAATGAACTGGTCTGCTGCCATAAAAAGCTCTTGTACATTTTCTTGTGTCACCGGAACAAATTCAGTGTAGGCAAACTGAATGATGAGCTTCATGATGTCAGGTGACACATTGGGAATGTCAAAGACCCGTCTGTCTGGAGTGGACCAGCGGGTGAAGAGAGCTCTGTTAGGCAGGAAGGAAAATAAAGGGGGTTCACATTTTACATTCATAATCACACTTCATACAATAATAATAATAATATATATAATATATGTATGTGACAAACAGAAAACGGATGCAATTGCATTAACCCGTAGGGACCCTCTTTTTTAGGGGGGCATTACCATGATTAATTAACTCTCATAAGTTGTTGATACCATTTGTTACACAGATTTGGTGCTGAATTGATCTTATTTATTTGTTATGTCTTATATATGTATATATGTCTTGTTTTAAATCTTCTTGTCTTAATGTTTTTTATACACCTTTTAACTGTTGCTGCTGTACTGACTGAGGCGCCAACTTAATTTGTAAATCACCTTCAGCAAGCTGAATGTGTGCAGACAGTGAACTTTAACTTTACAACAAAAATACATGAGTATATCCTTTTAAAATGTCTTATTTCACATGGGTATGTATATCTTCTCCATGAATCAGCATCCCCCTATTAACACCCAAGAACCAACTCACATGAAGTACGGGCTGCAGTTGCAGAGGACGATCTTGTGCACAGGAAACTCAACGTTGTCCACTCTGATCACCGCGTCACAAAGCTGTTGTTCCAGTCGGAGCTCATTAAACACCGACATCTTTGCTTTCAGTATGAGGACTTGTGCAGGTTTCTCTACTGACTTTCAACAACTTGCTCTAGTTATAAGTGACCCTTCTGCTACTCAGTTCATGACAGGGTTCGAGAATGGACTAGTATGACATCACAGAATGATGAGCCACCATTCCAATGACAAGTTCTGAAAAAAAGGGTTCTATGATGACAGCTTTTGCTGTGATGCACATTCATCTCATCAAATGTTACTGTAGTGGGTTGTGTTAAGGCAATCCCCTAAACACAAGCCAGGTGTGGCAATGTTTTGTATAGCTGCTAATTCACAGACATACAATGTTGCTGTGAAACACTTAAGAACCCTAACACCTATGCATAAAATTAATGTTATGAGTTTGCCAGAAGCTGTTTCACAGGAAGGGTGTCAATTGCTGCCCTCTTCACCCCTTTATTTACTGCTCCACATTTGGCCACGGTACTTTTCTATTCAAATGAAAATTGAGGAAAGGAAGTCGAGAGCTGTAAACAGAGACAGCTCGCCTTCAAAGTAAAAGTTGCGTGTTTTCAAACGTTCTTGCTCCAGCGATCAATTTAAGAGCTAAATTAAATAAATAAACAAATATTCTAAATAATGAACATAATATATTACTGTTATGAAGTAATATTTCTGCCACTTTCCCACAACTGATCGTGAGGAAACTGCCAATGGGCGCAAACACTGTATGTGATGATTCATTATATCATCAATATATTTATTTAAATAAAGGCTTCTTAAACTATTTGGGTGAATAGTTCAAGCTAGAGTGTTGAGACTTGTGATGAGAAAGAGTAGATTTATCTTGAACTTTGAATGTATTGCTGGCATTGTTGTCAAGACAATGACACCACGAAGCTATCCCAAGTAAAATCCTTCAAGTTTATTCACTGTTTGCACTTTTAACTATTCTACATACAATAAAATAAATGAATAATAAAAATCCTTTTGCAGGATTATTCTCTGGGCTGTGTATAGAGTGCTTCCACATCATGACTTTCCACAGCATACAAATCACTTTTAAGCATAAGATCATTTTAATTTCAAACCCATACTTAATGAAACCCAGAACCTGTTTATTAACTACAGTGTATTGACCATTTTAAATGAACTATATAGCATGAAACTTGTTGTGCTTTGACATATGCATTTGAAGACAAATACTGAGGTCATAGATCTTATCTCATAAAGTTATTGCACAACTTAATTTGGCTTTTCATGTGTGCATGCTTCCACAGCACAGAACCCTAACCCCAGACATTAATGAACTGGCAGCCAAGAAAAGATGCCAAACATCTGGCTCTGGACCATATGCATAAAAGAATGTAGCCTATTTCCTTTTGTCCAATATCCTTTCTATCCTGTTTATTAAATGTTGACCCTATTTGGCCCTCAACGTTGTCCCAATTTTTAATTTTGGCATTTTCTGTGATTGAGTTTGACACCCCTGGCATATATGCTGTATTATGCTAAAAGGTGTCATTTTGTAACTTTTTTGGTTGTTGGTGTGCCGCGGGATCTTTTTAATGTAAAAAATGTACCGTGGCTCAGAACAGGTTGAAAAACACTGCACTACGCAGTCTATGGTTTCTCTCTGCTTGTGGTCTTTTAGCTACGCTAAGCTAAACATGCCATGTGTCTACTTGTGTTTAAAACACAGATGAAAATAGAACAATGGTTGATGGCGAACGACAAAATGTTGGAATGTTCCTTATACTGCTCTTTACTGCGTTGTCCCCTTTTACACCAGACATACCATCAACTCCTGTCTTGTAGTATTAGCTAGTATGACACAGCTAATGCTATCATAGCTTCATTTATTCGGGGCTGTACCTTTCCCTTCACTCAAGGTCGGCACTGTCAAGATATTTTGCTATTGGTCAACAGCTGAATGTACAGCGCCAAAGTACATGAAAACATAATATGAAAGCTCCTTGTGCATTTCCATTGAGTCCGGGAGCGATTCTTATGACCGCATTAGCATGTATTTCTGTCAGAGACTGCTGTCTGTGTGTCAGCAGGCACTTACAGCAGTGGACTCGGGGTTGTGTTCGTCAGCTCTCAGTGTGAATGTGTGGAACTCTCCGAATGGGAAGCTCAATTTGGCTAATTTTATCCCACCTTTCACGGATAAATGAAGATTAAAAACCACATTATCCCCCCCAAAAACCTGCATCTGCATCAGTGAGCAGTGCTTTAATTCAAAGATCTTCCCCATGATACACAACAAACATTAAACAAGGGTTCGTTAAGGTAAAGTAATTAGGGAAGCATGCGTGCAGCCGCCACAGTCTCGCCAAATAAAAAGAGCCCTCCTGTGAGTTTGGAAGGTCTTCAAGAGTCTCCAGCAGCGAAACTGAAGAGTTTGCTGCTTCCTTTTTTCGCCTTGGTTGGAGATTCATGTGAAATCAATTGGGCGGTTTGTGTGCAACAATAGGAGTGTGCTCATTAGTGGAGCGCACACTTTTCGGTCATTTGTCTTCTATTCACTAGGTGGCCGGAGGGCACTTAAAATTCCCATCGTTTCCTAGGCAGATATGCCTGCTCAGCCCATCCAACATTCTTTTTCGTGTGTGTGTGCGAGTGTGTTTCAGTGTGAGCGTGTGAGAGAGATCCACCTGCCTCTGCACATTTGTGCTAATGTGCAGCAGCTGTTAGCTTATGCCCCTACAACTCATAAGATGCCAATTATCTACGCCAATTAAATTTCAACTCTGATTTTAGTAAATCCACCGGACTTGATATGTAAACACTCCAGGTAGATATTATTGGACCTATTCACAGCTTTTTGTTTTATCCCAGTGCCAGAGGGCTTCCTTCCATAACTTTATGTTGTTAGAGTTTGGCTTGTCCCAGTTTAAATGAAGGTCCCCACCATGTTCTGTTGGTTACTAAAAGGAAAATTCTAGTTTATTACCACTTGGGTTTTATTTTTGTGCTTTTTGCCATCATTCCTAGTGATAAGCCCACCCAGTTAATCGCTGACATCAGGGTTCACGTTTGTCTAATAAATCACACAATAGTTTTGTATATAATATACATGTAGCGTATCCCCTTGTGACAGCTTTGGGCACTGCTTCTATTTTCGTAAATCATATGGATATGAGCAGGTGCACACTGGTTTGCTCTAAGTCTGTTGTTATCATTTAAGTATAAAACAATTGAGTTAGAAATAATTTTATATGCTGCAAATAGAGTTAAATCTTAATTTATAATTCATTTAGACTACCAGGTGCAGAGCACTGTGGCCGATTTGGTTAATTTAGAGAAAACGTGCAGATTATTTTTCCCCCTCGACCAATCGATAGGTTGAAGAGTAACATTTTAGAATTAAAGTACATTTTCTTTGGTTGACTAGACTAGAGCCTTAGTCTTACCAGCTGATATTAGCCTTTTTAACACAATCAGTCCAGGTGGGTGATGTCACTGGTATACAAACATAAATTATGTTAACATCCAGTGTACTACAGTTGGGACGGTGTGTATACATTTTCAATATTTTGATGTTACGCCATAACACCAGACCGGTAAACTGAATTTTACCACTAGGTGTCGCACTAGGTGTCACTAAAACGAGAATTGCTGGTCCACCTTAAAGGTCAGCTCACCTTCTTGACCCGAAAGCCTACGGAGCTACAGAGAAAAGTTTAGCGTGCAGCGTGTCGTGAAATGCACTTTTCAGAAACAAATATAATTAATGCTACACACATGTTATATACCGACTTAACGAAGAGATTCTGGGAAACATAATCATGTAAACCATTTTATACACTGCAAACACAATTATACACAAACTAATATAATCAACAAGAAGATTTACCATAATATCACGTATTTTTCGCCATGACTCGGCGAGCTCTACTGACAAAAGGCTAACAGCTCACACGGCCGACCATTACATCTCAGAGCACGAGCATTCGACACAGAATCCAGAGATATCTTCAGAATTTCTCTCCGTGAAACCATTACAAAGATACAAGCCAACAAGCAACACAACACCAAGCCGCTCAACCGCAGAAAAACCCATAAAAGCTCCTTACTTTGAGACAAATCATGAAGAAAAAGGTAGAATATTCCGTTTTCCCAGCTAAATACACTGTTGCCACGTATGTCCTGTGTTTTTTCAACTGTTTCCTGGAGAAAGGGGGGTCAGACAAGCTTGGGGGACCGTGGGGGACGGAATTTCACTATAGGCGCATCCGTTTTTACACTGGGTTACGCACGGCACATTTATGATTTTTACTGGCTAACAATTCTGTCAATCAACACCAGCTTACGCCCAGCGTTTTCCTGACACTCTTCCGCATCTAACAAGGTGTCATACTCTGAAATTGACCAATCAGAGGCTGAGATACAGCTCCATACATGCATGAAGCCTGCAGTCAGACGAGGATGGAGCCATGACTTACAGGCTCTGAGAGCATCTGAAAGTTCAAAATGATGCCAAACTGCTGTATTTGGATAGATTGAACACTATTAGTGATAAAACAAGTGAAATATATAGTTATATAATATATAAAAGCACAATGGAACAGCTGGTTCCAAAATGACAATTCTGCCTGACCTCTCTGTACTAAAACCTCTCTAACTTTTCTTTGCTTCATTTTATCAAAGTACAATTTTGCACAGAGACTGATATGTTGTGCTATGATGTGGGAGTGTTTTAAACTTTCATTAGCATCATTCAAAAAAGATACTCATGCTTTCAATGCTTTTTTTTCAGGCAAACCTGAAAATTTTCAATTTGAGCTGTGTGTCATCTTCATTTACTCTTAACCAGTAATATATACACTGATATTTACACATCTGAACACATCTCACAAGTGTTACCTTTATTATAACATCAACATTATTAAAATAGACCTTGTAGTTACAGAATTACAGCCTTTTTAGTATGGGTAAGCAATTTTCGAGCAGAGGCCTAAAAATAGGACTAGGGCCGTACGAGTTAAGTGAGCCTGGGCCCAAGTTGTTGCTAGCTTCGGTGCTAGCACCCCTTCACTTTAATCAGCAGATAGCAAGCAATACACAGGAACTGGACTTGGACACCGTCAGCCTAAGCTGTGCACACGCTGCACTGCTACGTTCACAGCTGTCGTACTCACCGTGAGTCACATGTTCGCTCCCCGCACACCAACACCCACTAACTAATGGTATGTGCTGCAGAGCTCGCAATACACTGGCTGGTGGAAACCTTCTGGAAACCCGTCTTGTCACTCCAAAAAAACATGTGAGCTTTCTATTAGACAAACACAATGTCCTCTTGGGCCTTTCATTGTGATTATTTTTACTTTTGGTGCTTTTTAGTATATTGTGATGTTAATAGGCTACTTTTGTACTTTTACTTAGTTATATACTTGTATCAAAGTATTTTTGCACTGCAGTATTGCTACTTTTGCTCAATTAAAAGATCTGAATACTTCTTCCACCACTGCTGATTTTCAATTTAACCTCAATGACTTAAAACACCAACTATATAACATGATAACGTTCCAAATATATATTTAATAAAAACTCATCAAACATTTGCAAAGCCGCTTTTTAAAGTATTTTAATGCAGCACACCCATTCTAATTAGCTTGTGTCATCTTCCTTCCTGCCTTTGCTGGTGCATTGCAGCATATCTTGGCATGTGACCGTCACCTATTGATCAGTGGAATAGTGTCACATCATCAATAGAACTGTGTATTATTGTGTCACCTGCATGCGTGCACGTCCTCGTGAATAAGATCCACAAACCAGCGACCACCTCCTGGAACTACTTAATGTGTAAAACTGCACAGGGCACCTTTAACTTCCTACATGTGTAACAGACTGGAGCTCTAACACTCTTATGATTGGCCCGTCTTTGATGTGCTGCAGATAGTTTTGGTCTAATTTGCCCTGTTTTGAAAAATTCACCAGCAACCCCAGAAACAATGTGGCTGTTCCTGTGGACTATCCACAGAACACACTGTGAACAGGTATTAAAGGAACTACTTCTTCAGGGGGATGTAGTTGTTTATAAGAGAAAAAGCTTTTTAAACCTGAAAATGCATCTGTCACAAATCCCAGTATTTAATTTATAAATGCATTGACATCCTGCCATTGTTTGTCATCACATTGTGGGAGAGTTATATGCTCGAAAAAAAGCATAAAAAAGTACCACCAGATTTTTCTTTTTAGTTTTTTTCGGAAGGAAAAAGACAATTTTATTTCCTGAATTTAAATTGGTTACTATCAGACAAGGCGGTGATCAGTATCTTCAGAAAATAACTAAAACTGCATCCACAGAATACCTCTTTTGACTGAAGGTCTTGTAAAATCACTTGTTATTACATTATTCAATTAATTTAGAGAATTTGAATGTCAGAAATCTGCTGTTGGTTTGCTCACAAATACGATTCTCATAGATACAAATGTAACATGAAGTGAACAAAGTGAATACAGAGTGACCCTCAGAGACTCCTTCATGTTTAGACTGGACGTGTTCTCAGCTCTTCCTCTGGAACATCGGCCTCAGTCAAAGCCCGAGGCACACTTTCCATTCACCATATTGAACATGCCTGTAGAGCCATCAGATCCGACGGCATCATACTGCCTAATTCTTTTCAGCGCACACGTCCAACACAAAGCTGGCTTCGTTGGTGAGGGCTAGTAATTGATATCCAAACACTGGCTGCCATAAATCACGCACAAGACAGCCTCTTGGACAGAGTGTATAATATGATTTCATGATACTCATCCTGAAACCACAGCATGAAAAGACAGAACATCCCAACAGAATGAAACAGAATCGGTGTGGAGGAGCGCTGAGCGCCCGCTGATTCAATAATTCCTGTTCTTTTTATTGACTGAGGCGAGGAGAGCAGATCAGCACCTTCCTGAACATCAGTGTGTGTGTGTGTGTGTGTGTAGGTGTGTGTGTGTGATGTCTGATGAGAAGAAAATATACACGTATGTGGATCCTTAAAACACCTGAAACATTATATTTATACTCGTTACTCATTGGCTGGCAGATTTCCTTCAAAATAATATATTGGAATGTTTCAAATATAATTCAAGTCAAATGTTTAACCGCTATTCTACATCCATGTGCAAAATATTCAATTTGTTAAACAGCAGGTAACCACAGAAACATCTCTAATGCTTCACACAGTACATTTTCCCATCTGAAAACCTTTGCTGGATTTAGTAATGCATTATCCTACCTAAAATCGTAATATATGCATCTTTACTACAAAGTAAACAGATGTTCAATACTAGCGCTGTTTATGGAGAATATTATCTGTAAACAAAAAAAGGTCTTCCTGTCAGTCCATACTGCTCCAACCGCCTCTAGCTAAAGGTTGGGGTACGCTGTAAAATAAAATAACGTGCAAGATGGTTTGTCACACACAACCATCTTAGAAGCCGCCATTGGAAACTGATTGGATAAAGGCAGGCACAAAATACTTGGCAGGGAATTAGATGAACCATCTGTTGATCAAACTCTTGCCAAAGCCAGTCATGAGAAGAGAGAAAAGCTCTTTCCCATTGTGAAAAACCTTTAGTGCCGTAATTTGCTCTTCTTTCAATGTAGAAATACTCTCCAGTTCTGACATAACTGATGCTTTTGCAGCATCTACGCTAACCTCTTCAGGATCCGCCATTGTTGCTTTGAACCATCAGGCGCCTCTCCACCTACACCTAAGCCACTCCGTAGCTGCCATTTGCTCCTCACTGGAAGCTGATCGGTCTGGACACAAAGTCAGTACTCGAAGCCTGAGTAGATGGATTTTTGTTTGATCTCTTTAACTCGAAATTCCAGAGTGATCTCGAGTGGGGGGGACTGTGGCTCAGTGGTAGAGCGGGTCGTCCTTCGGTCGATTAAGATCGACGGTTCAATCCCAACTCTGTCCATGTCGATGTGTCCTTGGGCAAGACACTTAACCCCCAAATTGCTTCTGTAGGCTGTGCCATCAGTGTATGAATGGTTAGATAGTTCTGATGGGCAGGTGGCACCTTGCATGGTAGCCCCTGCCATCAGTGTATGAATGGGTTTGAAGCTCGTTGAGTGGTTGGAAGACTAGAAAAGCGCTCTACAAGTACAAGTCCATTTACCTTTTACCATTTACCGTTATATCGCGAGATAATATGATGATAGCATGAGCAAAAGTCAGTTTTATTGCTTGGTTTGTTCTTATTGTCATCCTTAATTCACCAAAACTGCAGGGAAAAAAACCTGCACTGCAAAATACAAATGTTTCCGATTTGGTCTGGATAGGCTCATATAGATCAGTTTGCATTTTAAAATTGATTTATTCACGCAATTTACTCGTGTTTGGACTGAAAAGGCCTTTAGGCTGCTAGGCCACCAGGACACCTTCATATAATTTATGGTGAACCCTTCTGCAGAACAAGTACATTACCGTCTTTTTTTTTACTCACTCTATTTCCACAAATCTCATTTACGGTCAGCAGAGCTAGTAAAACACCTAACAGCAAGAAACAGCTAAGGGAAGTCAATGCTGCATTGACATTAAAAGCATGGATGCATCCGCGCAAGGAGAGATTGACCTGTGACTGCAGCACAAAGAGAGCAGACTTTTCTTTTAATCATTTATGAGGCTGACTGCCCTTCAACGAGTTCCCCCCCTGCCTGGTAGATACACACTCACACTCCACAATTAGAGCCAATTATGTCCTAATCAATGAAGGAGATTCACATTCTCCAATGAAAATCTGATAACAGCTTAACAGCTAGGGAGGTCAACCTGAACCCTCTCTATTCGTCTCCATTACTGGGCAAAGAAGGACAGCGTGAGGGGTTTAAAGACAGGGAGAGAAACACGAGGACAATAACGACAAGTGTATCTGCAGGGTTCAGAGAGACTTTTTAAGACCTTGGTTATCTTCAGGGTAGAGTTTAAGATCAATTTCTAACCTGTGAAACTACAAATGAGCAATGTACCAAGAACACCGTGGGATATATATGAATGAAATATCAATCTCAAGTCCCATTTGGACAGGATAAAGAGTAGAGGGGGAGGGGGAGTGAACTGTGGTTCTCTGTAAATGTAAAGCATCCTTCCAAATGATAACAAAACCAAAAGTAAGTAGCATTACCTGTAGCTGACATTACAGAACAACGGCACATTTGATGAGCTTTTACGAGGTCTTGCTCTCCCAGTGGCTTTCTTTTTTTCTCCATCGTTTTATAGATCCTTTTAAAGTTTGTAAAATACAATGATGAATGCAATAGCTCTCAAGCTATGCAAGGGGATTAAATACAACAGATCACAAATGCAACCTAAACAAATTGACTTTCCAGATCTGTGTGCTATTAGTGAGTGGTAGAATACGAAAACAGATACATGAATACGCGCATGACGGGATGCTTCGTCATTAACGGACAATGCATATACTCAAAATCAATGTAATTAACACAATGACAAGAACAAACTCACAAGAACCAGTCACATATATTTATGACAACAAGGCATGACAAATCAATCCAGCAAAACTACGGCGCTAAAACACGTATTCCACCGCACACTAAAGAGCACCATTCAAATGTTATTCACATCAGAGGGAACAATATTAACCATATCATAAAAACGACACCATAGACAAATGAACGCAGTAGTAACGCTACTGCAGATGTAAAAACAAAAACAGTTCACTTACCAAAGCTGCTGTTCACTTAAAGACAAAGTCCATCCTCCTTTCTTTGATTACAAAGAGTTTAATACTCTGCGGCTGCGGTTCAGTTCCAGCCAGAGGTCCTCCTGCGAACGTGTTCGTTGAGTTGTAGATCCACTCGGGTCTCTCCAAAAGTTTTCAAAAGCACCGTAGCTTGTAAGTGTTCTGTCGTGCTATGGTGTCTTGTTGCTGCCTTGGTTAGCCAACTCCGGTTAGCGTAGCGTAGCTCCAAACACCAAGACGCTCAGTCGCAAATAAAACCATTCTTAGCCATAAAATGTGCAACGCTTCTTCGACGCTGTCAGCCAGGAATACCGTTCGTACAAATCCTTTTCCTGGCTGGGTCAGGGCTGCTAGCTGTGGGGTTGGCCGACCCTTTCTTACGATGTCCAGCTTGTCTTGTTGGAAATGTCCTTCTCCAGAAAGGCGTTGCCAGTAACTCCCAAATCCGTTTCTCCTCCTCCTTCAGCCATTGAGTGTTAAAAAAACAAAGCTACACCAAGCAAAATGCTAAAATGTCATGTCAATGTCAAATCTTCTTACATATCTTTCAATTTGAACTCTTACTACTACTAAGTTCTGCTAGCTTTCAGTTTCACAGTGAATGCTTTTAACATTCAGTGAATGAGGGATTTTATAAATCAACCCATCTTCTGCGGGCATATTTTCTCTCAAGTTTTTCAGTGTGTCCTGTGTGTAGTCTGACCGTTGTTACTTCACCTGAGGACACAGACTCAGTTCAGCTTGAGGAGACCTGACCGTCATATATCTGACACTAACAAGGCCTGTATTTATCTGGCTGTTGATATGAACCATTGGACAGTCAATGGCTGTGTAAGGTCAAGGGACCGGAGTGATTAGAGGGACGTTGGAACACATTAACAAAGTCTCATGACTGACAACTAGCTGCCTTGTCATCATCCATCATAGCTCCCTGAGCTGGCCTCATCAGTGTAGGTGGACGGGGTGGACGGGGGCTTTATTTATGCGAGGCGTAACACGTGCCCTCCCTGTCCAGGTGTGACGAGTGCCGGCTCTGCTATCACTTCGGGTGTCTGGACCCCCCGCTGAAGAAATCCCCCAAGCAGACGGGATACGGCTGGATCTGCCAGGAGTGTGACACATCCTCCTCCAAGGTGAGTGTGCACTGCATGTGTGCGTGTCTCAGAAAGCAACTGAGGGGATGGGGGAATAACTTGGCTGAATTAGCTACTGAACTATAGCTGCAAATACAGACAAAGCATGCATAGCTTTCTTTTTATTATCTGACCTAACTGAATTAGAATAAATATTGGATGTTATTTCAATATACCTGTGGTGGTTTCGCAGACATTCTGCCCTTGTCTGTTGGTATGTCTGTTGTTATTTTCATCGAGATATCGTAGCAGTCACAAATTGGCAATATCTCTGACTCTAAATTACAACTGTGAGACTGACATAAAGGTTTTGTCTGTCTCCGTTGCTCATACAGTCTGAATGATGACCTGATCAAGGCATTGCAAACTGCAGAGGAATGTACCAAGTGCTGAAGTCATGCCTGTTTTTTTTCCATCACTGAAACTGGACTCACGAAAGAGAGACAGCTAATGCTTGTTAGATTATGTCCTTTTTGTAACGCAGGACTAACACAGCACCGAGCTGAGGAGCAACTCGGCAGGTGTTATAATAATAGCACACACAAAAATCAAATGCCAGTGGGAATCAGTGCTAATTTTAGCAAGCAAGGCCAACTAGCTTCCATTTTCTGAGGGGAATACAAACTATCAGCACGATGGGTTCTAATGGTCACTAAAACTAGATACAGTGGGTAAGTCAGACGGTACTGATTGAGCACATTTACAATTTAAAGGAGGCACACTTTCAATTCAAACAAACCAAATTGTGATAACAGAATTTATTTGTAAACATTTTTCACAGTGCAGCACTTGTTAAAGGTACTATGTGGAGCAATTTATGTGTTAATGGCTTTGTACTGCCGATGTGTGAAAAGATTGTAACATAACTTAAAAAGAGACCTTCTCCGACTTTCTCGGTTGCATGTAACGACTTGAGGACTGATTTATGTCTTTGAGCAGTTTTGCCTCAAAATAGTATGTCTTTCATGCGTGCTCCGGAGTGCCTTGCTTCTCTTCAGCTCCCCTACAGCGCCAATAGTGTGCAGCCAACGTAGCAAAATACTGTCTAAAGTGGATAACGACGGCCAATTCCTCCAGACTCCAGGGGCTGATCTGGCTGGTACTTACTTTATGAGCTAATGTTACGAAGCAACCAATGCCAGATCCATGCGTCGTGTACAAAATACTAATAATCTACTAATAACCTGAGAGGATATGTTTGTTGGCAAGGTTGCCAAATGACTTACCGTATTTTCCGCACTATAGGGCGCACTGGATTATAAGGCGCACTGTCAATGAATGGTCTATTTTCGATATTTTTTCATATATAAAGCGCACCAGACTATAAGGCGCGGGCGCTCTGAAGAAATCTGTAGATTCTCCACTTCCGTGTCCGTATTCTCACGAGATAGTACGAGACTCACACAGCGAGATGTGATGCATATGACGAGTTTATGACGAGCTTACAGTTCATCATGTGACGATCTGGGGGACGGACTGTTTACATCGTGTAGTGTAGCTTGTTAGCTCGTTAGTTAGCACGTCTGCTAACGGCAGCGTTCTGAGACAGCTGTAGCTTTATGATTACAGACATGTAAACACACAGAATAAATAATGGCCATCAGTGAGAAACTGAGTTGTGTTGTGAGAACAAGTGAACAGCTGGGCAGGTGTCTTGAGAGATAGAGGCAGATTACCCCTAGCTTGTTAGCTCGTTAGTTAGCACGTCTGCTAACGGCAGCGTTCTGAGACAGCTGTAGCTTTATGATTACAGACATGTAAACACACAGTTAGTGGAGTCTGCGTGACTCACACAGCGAGCTATGATACTTATGCATGCTTATGCTTACACCTCGTCCAGAACTACCGGTGAGACTCCTGACTACGGTAGCCGTAATGCTGCAAGCGGTGCGGCTTTGTAGTTTACCAAAGTCGTACTAAAACATTTTGACAGAGCGCCGTGTACCACACAAAATCGCTTCGAGGTCAGTAAACACAACCAGAATTAATCCATATATAAGGCGCTCCGGATTATAAGGCGCACTGTCGTTTTTTGAGAAAATTAAAGGCTTTTAAGTGCGCCTTATAGTGCGGAAAATACGGTACTTGATCCATGATAATAACTTAATAATAATAATAATGAATAACTAGCCAACAATAAATTATGGAATGGTACGCAAAGGTGTATAACTAACAATTGCTTTCTCCTAGCCAAGAAAGATGCAACCAGGAGATAATTTCCGGTTCTGCCGGTTGAAGCCGATGTTGAAGTGTTTTAAAACCTGCATTCTCTCTACTGACCAGCAGGGGGCGACTCCTTTGGTTGCAAAAAGAAGTCAGATTGTATAGAAGTCTATGAGAAAATGATTACTTCTCACTTGATTTATTGCCTCAGTAAACATGATCGTATGGTCCTAATCTCTAGTTTAAAGTCTTCTTCATTACAGCATGATGTTCATTTAGTAAATTATGGTCCATTTAGAGTCAAATAGACCATAAAGCAGGGTATGCTTTAGGGCGGGCTTACTGTGATTGACAGGTCGTTGCTGCTACCAGAGCTGTATTCGCTGTCTGTATGTCACTCCTCTGCATTCCAAATATGGTAGATTTCATTCATTCATTGGCTGCGAAAAAAAAAAATGTCAATGGCCGTAATCCAAGAGTGTGTTGGCGAAATTGCTGAACCCGAGGCTTTAAATCAGCAGTTCACAAAACAATGGGGGATGTTACGATGACTACGTCCATTTCTTATATACAGTCTATGGATACAACATGGGGGCAGCCGACTAGATAAATTCCATAGTACCTTTAAAAGGTACCGCTTTTGACGCCTTTAAGCGATGTTTGATGAGCAGGTCCTTGTCTTGTTTTTGTGGTATGATTAACTAGCACATGTACAGGGATGCACATGTTGATGTGATACATGTTCCTACATGTTCGATCCCTTTCCACTCAGTTGGTGGCAGTAACAAAAAAACTATGGAGCAATGTGGCAGCAAAAGGCAAAAAAGAAATATGTGGATGTGAACAATGCAGGTTTCAAGATATCCCCAAACTGACTTAGGAGGGGAATCATTGTAACACATGTTAGACCTCAAGGATGTATATTTGTTCACAGGAATACTCCACAGGGTACCTTTAAGTTATGATTTCGAAAATTGGTCCATTGTAAGAATACATTCCTACTCACTTCCCCAAATATTTTTTGGAGGCCCAAAGCTAAAACTGTAGGCTACATTTGCCCGTTAATGCAAAGCTATTTTCACTTTAAAATAAATAAATATAATACAGTACAGTGGCTCTCCATCTCAAAAATACATCTTCAACAGCAGAATAACATTTTCATGAATTTCTTTCATATTCTATTTTTTTTTCTTTGCTTGTTTTTATTCAATAATTTGCAATAAAGAGACCACTTTGCTGTCTCTCAACCTAATTGATAAATGTGTACCCATTTCTATCCATCTAGAAACTTGTAATCTGTCCTGTTAGGCCCCATCTTTGTGGAATATGAGGGCTGATTGATGCTGGCCCACGAGAAATTAATTATAAAAGCTATAGTGGAGATGCTACATCAAAGGAATGGAACATTGTCCAGAAAACCAGACGGCTCTCTTTAAATGTTAAGTGTCCCCATGTAAAAATCTATTCAAATTAAATTTGTTTTGAAATGCACTACTAGTATTTCCTTAGTGCCATATAAGTTTTTCTGTTGACATTCTGTGTTGTATATACACACAAACAATACACACTTGATGGTCTGATCTATGCTCTTTGGCATAACTGAGTCATAGCTGTCATATGAATGAAGAACACATGAAGAGAAGCTGAATAAGAGGATCAGTCCAGGCAGCATAATCCAGTATCAGATGTGAACATCTGTCCTCTTATATCCAAAAAGGGATTTAGGGTTACTTCCAGCCCATTGGGATTCCACTCTAACTTCTAATGAACCTCAGCACATTTCCTTTGCCCTGCATTTTCAGGCATGTTGACGAACTTATATCTTTAGTTAGTTAGATTCAGTTAGATCAATTCAGTCGTTCAATTATATTTAGTTAGAAATATATATATACTTTTTTATTATCATCGGATTCTGGTTCCAGTCAATATTGTTTCTTACAACATTTATTTTTTCCAACAGATGAAGTTATTGTGTCCTCAACACAAGCAAAGCCAGTGGTAAATCATTGACATTGCTGCTATGATAAGACATGAAAACTAAAATGAACACTCTGATTTCATAGCTCCCCCCCCCACACACACACTGATCCAACCCAAAAAGCTAAATATGAGCAGTACCAATTTTAACAGGATTGTCTCGTTTTTCTCCCACAAACTTTACCGGAATAAAATTAAAGATGCAATAATTACAAACCAATTCTACACACAGTGGTGTTAATAGTATCATATTCACAAAGGATACAGTGGAATTAAAGACTCTGCTTGTTTTTAAACCATAGAGACTGCAGTGTTGAATAAACACCACCGTAAAATGTTATTGTTTGTTCTTTTTTTAAATGGTTTAACCTCTGAGGAGCATGAATGTGATGTCACGTCAGTTTAAATTTCAATCGTTTTTTTCGTTTTATAAGGGGAAATTGAGTCGAAAGTCTTAAAACATTAAGATTCATCATTTGTTTAATGGAAACAACCAAAACTTAAAATTTTGTTTACAAAATTCTGAGTTCGATACCAAAGTAAACCCTCAAAATAGAAAAGGTACTTCCTCTTGGGATCATGAATAGCCACAGCAAATGTCATGGCCTGTTCAGGCTGTTAGTTTTGAAGATACCTTATAATGGACCAACGTGGTCAAGGTGAGAAAATTTGACCTCACTGATGGATCAAAGTATTGGATCAACAAATCAACCAACCAATGTCGATCCTTACGTTCTGGTTACACTGCAAATAACTCACTTCAGTAGAAGCCCATACAATTGACCATTTCAAGAATCTGTTTTGGTGACAGCTTTAACCAGCTCCAGCTGCTTGTTGACCTTTGATGTGAATTTGCAAAGCCATCAGAACTTGTGTTCAGAAATGGAAGAATGAATTATTCTTCAACCTGCTTCGTACAATTATACGCTGCCAAACTGCAAAATACAGCATCAGCGGTAATTGTGTTCAATATTAATTTAATTACTGTGTTGTTTGCATCTTCAAAAACTTCCGGTGCTCAGTGCTGGAAAATGTCATTCAACTGAACTAGGGATGATTGACAGACTGAGTGACTTTAGTGCCACAGCATTCCCTAGCGTCATGTCACCATATAAAAATTATCCCTTTGAGTTCCATGCATAGATATTTTATATGGAGGAAAGGGCATCCAACTGATAAATCGACATCGGCAGATACCCTGAACAAAGATCGAAAAAGTTTGATTTGTGCATCCCTAAACTTAAGGTCAATGTGACAATACTTGAAGGCCTGCTTGCTATAAACTAGATCTATACGAAATCAACAAAAAACTTTTGGCATTGCCTTCCAAAATGATATCAGGGCTTTCTGATCTGGACCAGATAGCATTGTCCATCAGATGCCTTCCAGAACGATCCCTATGCCTGTTACAAGCCCTCAATATACGAGTTTTCTGATCTGTAGAATTCAAATCCCCATGTCAAATGAAACCTATTCTAGACTGTATTTTCCTCTTTTATTGTTGATTTTACCCACATTTTATACTTTTATGCTGCAGACTTATAGTGAGTATTAAGCTGGTCTCTGTGGCTCTCTCTCCGCCTCTCTGGCACTCTCTGTGTCATCTTACTCGTTCTGCCACCTCTTAGACTTTCGTTTCTCATTCCCTCTGGAGTATCTTGTCCCTATGAAGTTGCTCCCGTCCTCCTCCCCCTCCCTCCTACTTGTTAACATCAAATGAGAGAACCTCTTGCCTTCAGCTCTCTCTGCCCCAGAGCAGGTCGACATTTCACTTGTGACAGGAGAATAACGTTTGCTGTGTTGACGTGACAAATTAGTGTGAACGTTTTTTCTCTCCATTTCTTGAGCAAGTAAAGATCACATGTGTTCAATAACTGTAAGCCTGTTCAAAGCCTTGGTTATTCCAATGTGTTTATATTCTACATTGGAAATATATGTAAGGGGTCAATGGTTTCCGATTCTGAAGGATCTTAAATATTCGCTTTCTTCCGGCACATTGAAGAGGCATATTTAAGCAACAAATGGGTGAAAGAAGCCAACACGTGTACGCCATTTCTAATGTTGCAGGGTCTACATTTTGAGAGGCAGTGAAGTATGTGACATTTTTGAGAGAGCATGGTGTACAGACCTTTTTAAGGCACAAGGTGCTCAGAGTGTCTCAGTAATAGCAAGTGTAGGGAGATAATTGACTCCACTAAGGGCGTCTAAAAAGCACTCTGAGATGAGAGCTGTATTTAAGGAAAGTTTTATTATCTGCTTTTAAATGCCAAGTCATGCACCGTTTTTGCCTATGGGGGAGAATGTTTTTTTAAATGCCAGCATTAAGTGCACAGTATTACCTGATCATTGCGACTGAGATATAGCTGCTGGCAGAGATAGCGTATGGTCAATCCCTCTGCCTGGCAGTCTGCTACAAAGAATTGTACAGGATGTGATTCGAGCTCCCCGCAGCCACTGCTCTTATCTGAGAGGAAGACGTATGACATCTGAAGGAAGAGGTATGCAGGAAGAGGCACAACATATCCCTCAGTATGTGATGCAGAGCACAGTTTTTGGTTAAATGAAAGCCAACCTGTTTCTGTATTGCACTAAAGATTCAAGAGGTTTGCTAGTAGGTATATAAGTATAACATGGACAGCATACCTCTCTATTTGTATTGGTAGAGTTATAAATATTAAGGTCTCAGTCATACCAAGTATCATCCATCCACATCATCCAGACTATTAAAACATGTTCACACCGGCCTTGTTTAGTCCGGTTGAATCGAACCCTGGAGCGTTTGTGCCTTGGTGCGATTTGTTTGGGTTTGTGTGAGTACAGGACAAATTCTACAGCTGTTCTAACTCTGGAGTGGTTCATTTCAGGTGTGAACACCATTGTCATTTCATTGGTTTAAAAAGAAATAATAATAATTTGCTAGCCAGTGCACCATGCGGTGCCTCCACCTCATTCCCTGCAGCAATGAGACCAATTTGCCGATAGAACAGCAGTCGACAGCTCCGTAGTCTCCTAGCGGCAGGGAGTGACAGGCAAACCGTTTAGACCAAGTGCTGGTACTGGCAACCCACCCACTGTTCGGCTCATTTTCTGGAACCAGTGTAGCGTGGCGGAATTAGGAAGCTAGTTAGCTAACTAGCCAGCCACCTTATTGAGTAAAATGTACAACTTAATTCTTCATCCACACACTATTGTCCAAGGGGAGGTAAGCACATTGCTATAGCTAGATGAGTGACAACGTTTTTTGGCTCATTTTCTGTATGATTAGTTTAGCATGAAAGCATGGTGGCTAACTAGCCAGCTGCTAAATGACTCAAATTTAGCAAATTTGCTTTGTCCACACAGTCCTGTCACAGCTTGGGAAAGCACATCACATGCGTCGAGGCAACTGTTGAGTCATATGAGGAGCTGTATGACCAATAATCGAATGACATTTCCACCACCTGACTTTTGTTTACAATTTATGGACCGTTTCAGTTTTGCCTTTGTGAACACAAACTGGACCAGTTGGAAAATTGACACAATGTATCATCCTCGCATTGATTTGATTCAGGAACCGGACCTTTAGGTGTGAAACGCTCTAAGAGTCTACAGCCATGCTAGCTGCTCTGTGAGGCGCTTCTTACGCTCAGCTAAAGTCAGCATGCTAACATATTCTGATACCAAGCGGGTATAGTGTCTACCATGTTCACCATTTCAGTTTAGCGTGTTAGCATACTAATATTTGATTTTTAGCTCCAAACACAACATACAGCCGAGGCTGATGGCAATGCCATTAGTTTGTGATTGCACTGGGTATTTGGGCAAGGTCAACCATATTGGACAATTGAGACTTTGACCTGATGGTGTCGTGAGAAAAGTCAGAAGATCACCAACGTTATTTGGCTTCATTGTCTGAGAACCATGATTAAATGTACCAAATCTTTCTGCCAATTCATTGAGTAGATGTTGACATAATATGCAAACTGCCTTGTAATGCTAAAGGAAAAGTCAGAGGATCACCAAAGTCAGTGCATCCTATGGGAACCATATGTCTGTCCAAAAGTTTGTGTCAATCAATCCAGTAGATGCTTCACTGATTAAGTAAAAGCTTTGACAGGCTGGTGGCACTAGAGTATGCCACAATCAGGGGTACTGAAAATAGAATTGCTTTGGTATGGGTACTAAAATGTAGGTATTGTATCGGTATGGTATTGAAAATCATAAGCAAAATGCAAAATAATAATAATTAATCGGAATGTTGGAAATAACGTCAGGCTAGAATTATTGGGTGTTGGTACAGATAGTGCTACCTTGTGGCCATTTATAAACTGTTATGATGTGGATCTAATGATCACCAGAATCCAGCCACAAGAAAGCATGCTAAAAGCTGTTTCAAATGTCTTTGTCTTGGCAGCAATTTGCAATTAAGCAGATGATCAAACTGGCATTTCACCATTTTCATGCTAGCTTCCGGGAGTCACACCTCTGAGCTCATCGCAATTTTTGTGGCATTTTTTTCTGTAACTGTTTTTTCATGGATGGAGCTCCGTAGCTAGCCAGCTATAGGAAGATGACATCGCCGTTCTGAATCTGGTTACAGAAAGCCCTGATTGTTTCCTCAACCATGGGAAACAGTCATCAATGATCACAACACCAAGGCTGTTTGAATCATTGGACAAATCCCAGGTTTGGTCGGTGCATCAAAGTAATAAAACCGTGTTATTAAAATCTGGCACAGCCCAGTGTTGACACATATTAGGGATTTTCGTTATTTGTATTTTGTCTGTGTGACCAAACCAAACACAAATGTACAACAAAGTTAATACTATACTACTATATTTCCTGCTTAAGAAAACAAACTCTAAGACACAAGTGCTCTTTGATTTCTGTTATTCTCTTGTCTGGGACTCTGTGAAGTCCTGATGAATAACAAAATGTCTTCTTGCTGATGATTTGTCCCTATGATGTGCTCGTATTGTTGAGACGTTTGTACAGCAGTAGTAATTACAGAGGAGCTGCTGGTTTACAGTGTTGCAGGCGAATGCAGGAGCTGAGCGTTGGTGCCGTTGCAGACGTTGTTTCTGTTGTGCGGAGGGGCAATAAAAGGCTTTATTAGACAGGCTTGAGTTCATTATAGACGCTGTGTTTCTCTCGGCCTGCTCGGCTTAGATAAACCCCGCTCTGACCAAGGCCACATCCCTCCCGCTGTCGCTGCAGGCCCTCGCTGAATTGATTTCAGTAGTTAAGTGACAGTGTCGCCTTAATATACGGATGGCCTTTAATTTAAGCCTGTTACCGTGCCAAGGGGCGCTTGTTTAAGGCTTTATTTACACCCTTGCAGCGCCGCCTGGCATGCTGGGCTCCACGCTGAATCACACCAGAAGATTTGGATAAAAGGTTTGAAATGCCAAAAGCTCTTAAAGTTGCCCAGGCAGTGTTTAAAGTACTCAACTGTGAACTTGTGTGGGATGCACTACTTTAGCTGCACTCAGAGTTGTTGTCATCAAAAGGATTGCAACTGTTGGAATTACTGTCCGTAAAAGTTTAATTTTCCTCCCTTCCTCCACAGCCACAGGCCCACTCCTACACAGCAATCAGTTTGTATTTGAAGTTCTTTTACGACTTCGGAGTATATTCAGCCCTCCATATGTGTACATGGCAGTTATGTGTTTAAGGATAGTCTTTGCCTATCTTCACTACTGGGTGTTTATGAAGCAAATAGACCTTAAGTGTTTGTCTTTTTTGATGGTTTTTTAGCAGCTGATGTTCGTTTCTATGTCATTCCCGATTCAGAGGAAGATTACCTTTACATGCTGCGCCATCAATCAGGAGCTCTATCGCTTGACCTGTGAAAGACTGTAATTAAGTTAGCCTAATTAACTTAATGAAGTGGCACGCTTGGCTGCCTTTACTATATTGAGTAAATTGAAAGAAAAATAGGCATCATTACTCATCAGATGTTATGGTATTTAGAGTGAAGCAGAGGGAACGCATTTTTTTTTACCAACTCTTCAGCCAGTGGGTGTCTTATCTTAGTGCACAAATCTAACCTTTAGCCTGCTTTTATTTTCTCAATGAGGCATTTTTCATTAGTAGTCTGATTGGTTTAATCAGTATCATTGGTGCATTTATGGAATGGAGACAAAACCCGGAGAGCGATCTGAATTTGTTGCTCTCTACATTCTCTTATCTGTATTCAAGTGTGACCTTAATGCCGTAAGGACCACGCGATCAATAAGCCCGACAGTCGGGGCTTTTACTCAGGCGTATGAAGTGCTTAAAGCATGAGAACCTCATCAATGACGGTTGTCTTTTAGTCATGGCCAAAGTTTAACCACAGTTTAATGTGATTTAAAGGCAAGCCGGGGGCAGCTAAACTAGCCTGCAGGGAGCACGGGACACGGTCAAGGGTGGCCGTGCAGGACGGCGAAGACGAAGAGAAAATCAATGGCTAGGAGTCACCTCAATCACTTTAACTAGGCGCTACAGATGCCTGTGCCCCTCTCAGGGGCCAATTTGCGGAGTAAACAGGAGTGTGTGATTGCTGCCGTGGTCCCCAGCGGCCCCGGCTGTCCATTTCTCTGAACCTGGCTCATTCTAACAACCCTCTTAGCGGTGAACATACATGAGGCCACTTTTCGGACCCCCTCAGTATTTCATGGCCATAAACAGTGTAACAGACAGTTTTTCTTTATCGCCCTTCGTTAAGATCGCATTCCAACAAGTCCCTGACTCCTGCTGCGTGGGCAGAAAGCATTCTATATCCCCCATTACATATTCAAAATAAACTTTAGTTTAACATCTTTTTGTGAACACACCACAGTTGAACAAAGGGGTAAGTTGTGGCCTTAACTTGCGTTCAGTATTGAGTGTAGCACTAATAGACATAAGACTAGAAAGATTCTGTTATATGTTGATGCATTCATCTGAATGAGACCCATTTGCTTTTCCTTACAAATGATCTCGGGCCATGGACAGACACTGGCTTGTAGAGAGCACATTAACCAGACAACAGAAGTTTTGTCTTGGCCTGCCGTAAACCTTCTCACAGAACTAACGTTAATTCATCTACAGCTGGTCAAATCTGCCGTCGGCAATCTTTGTCACATTAACCATCAAAAGTGAGAGTCAGCGGCTAAATCGGCTAACAATGAGGAAATAAAAATGAGCATTCTGTACATTGTAAATTGCTCTTTGCTAATAATAAAGACATAAAGAGACTAAGTATTTGTCAGGGATTTGTTAGAGTTGGAGCTTAACGTATGCAGGTATTTTACCAAAATGAGATTGGCATGGCAGGTTAATGTTATAGAGAGCTTTATGAGATGAGCTCTTTAATGTATTGATTATGAGCACAAGGATGTATCTAAATGTGCTGGTTCGTTCACACAATCATGTGTTGAGTCACACTATTGACATTTACCAGAATGCTGGACTCTCTCATCGGTGCTTTCAATTACAGAAAGCTACTGGTTCATAACAGAAAGCTTCGTAGATGACTGGTAATAATAATAATACATTTTATTTGTATAGTGCTTTAAAAAAGAACTCAAAGGCACTTTACATGATAAAAACAGAACCAATAAAAGCAATTACAATACAAACAAAAGAGATGACATAACAGTAAGGAACAAAAACATACATAACTAGCATCACAGGTCAGAAGCAGATTGGAATAGGTGAGTTTTAAGTGCAGTTTTGAAAGTGTTGAGTGGAGGAGAATGTCTGAGGTGTCGGGGGAGAGAGTTCCAGAGGGAGGGGGCAGCAATGGAGAAGGACCTGTCCCCCCAGGTCCGATGCGTGGACAGAGTAGGGGGGGGGGGGGGGGGGTAATGAGGGTTAGCGTCGGCGGATCTGAGGTTGGGAGCGTGTCGATGCAGGAGGTCTAAAGGTATGAAGGGGTTCAGGGTTGTGGAGGGCTTTGTATGTGATGAGAAGAATCTTGAACTGGATTCTTTGCTGTATGGGGAGCCAGTGGAGGTTTTGAAGGACTGGGGTGATGTGGTCTCTGGTGGAGTGGGAGAGCAGACGGGCAGCTGAGTTCTGGACGTATTGTAGTTTGTCGATGATTTAGGAGGATGAGCCGTACAGGATGCTGTTGCATTAGTGCAGTCGAGAGGTGGTGAAGGCGTGGTGAGTGTTCCAGTGGCTGAGGAGGAGAGGGAGGGGCGAGTTGTAAAACACCCACGGTTCTAACTTTCATGACGAGTCCAGTGTTTCCCATCAATCACCTGAAGTCTAGGTAGTCAAATGTCATGAAAGCCCATTTTGAGAAGTCTCTTGTTGTATCACGCTGAAGAGAGATGGATTTAGAATGAAAATGTAATCACTCATGAATTAAAAAATACAACTTAACTAAATTAAAAATATATAAATGTAAAATAGTTTATAGTTAAAGGAATAGTTCAACATTTTGGAATGTATGCTCATTTGCTTTTTGTGTGACAGTAAGACAATGTTATCAGTTCCATGTTTCTGCATCAGATACAGTAGAGTCAGAACAGGGTTAGCCTAGCTTAGCTTAAACATCTGTGGTTTTAGGTTTTAGATGTTTTCTTTGTGGGAAGCCGGTGAGGGATCATGTTCTTGTTCCTGGACGTTGTGATCGGGGGGAACAGTGTTAACGTCTATTCACCCTACAAAACTGCATCAAGCCCACCAATTGAAATGTACTTGTGCCACGTCTAATGATGTTTCACAGGTATGGACACAAACGCAGGTTGAATTCATTTAATGTTTCATGATGGCTATATAATTCTACACAGCGTGTGGTGGTACAGCACAGGGCAGTCACTAGTGTTTTGCCTATATAGTGTTGTGCACAAGTCATTTATATTTATGTACTTGTATAGTGAAGTTTTTGGGGGAACCCGCATCATATATTCAGTGTAGAACTCATTAAGCCCTATAAAGTACTTAGTCAGAAGTCTCCTACTCTTTCATTATACAAAACATATTTTGATGTCGTGTGTTCCCAGTGTTGTTCAGAGATAAAGCAGAGATACACAACCACTTAACCCACAGTGCCCGAGCACTCAGACCTATTTATGATCCTCTGCTTTATTCTAAATGCTTCAAATTGGAAACAGAGAAAAAGCAGCTCTCTGTTTCCCGACCGTATATCCTCTTCCAGGAAACATTCTGTAGTTCTCTGACGAAGCAGATATAAAAAGAAAAACCTGCTTGTGATTTTACCTCTGATCAAACTTAGGTGTCGCCTGGTACGTCTTCCCTTGGTATCGGTCATGCCTCACTAAAATGGAAATACCTTTCTTGGGAGAGAGAGAGAGAGAGAGGAGGAGATGAGAGAGAGAAGAGAGAGAGAGGAGAGAGAGAGAAGAGAGAGAGAGAGAGAGAGGATAGAGAGAGAGAGGAGGAGAGAGAGAGAGAGAGAGAGAGGAGAGAGGAGAGAGAGAGAGAGAGAGAGGAGAGAGAGAGAGAGAGAGGAGAGAGAGAGAGAGAGAGAGAGAGGAGAGAGAGAGAGAGAGAGAGAGAGAGAGAGAGAGAGAGAGAGGAGAGACATTAAAGAATGCCCATTGTAATAAATGAAACAGGAATTGCAAATATGCGCAGGTCATGAAATTTAATTGTGCTCTCTGGTGACTGGTTTGTGGGTGCTGAGGAGCGGGGGTGCAGGAGGAGCGACTGGGGGCAGAGGGTGGTTAAATGTAGCACGTAACGCACTGGCCTGAACAGCCTAATGAAGCGCTGTTTATGACCCACTGCAATTGTGTCATCTCTTGAATGGCAACAAGATGCCCGTGCACACACACCAGAGAGGCACTCAAACACACACACACACACCACCGCCACACAATGTTGGTGTTGTCTTCGGTAAATGTATTATATGTTAATGGGTTTTTTGGGGGCTGAGAAGAGGCCACATACCTACAGTACAATGCAACATTCTAACAGTATACAACCCTTAGAGTCAGTTGGAACGACTTTATAATGTCAATGAAAAGAGACGCAGAAATCCAAGCATATGAAAATACAATGTAAAATACAATGAGACATAAAGCAATTGTTTGTGCCATTATAGCTGATAAAAACTAGGGAGCAGACTTATGTACGGAACATGGCCAAATAATAAAAAGATAATAAGACATTAGGAAATAATCTAACGGAAGCATGTTATACACATGTTAATTGGCATGATTTGAGAGGAACTTATAAATAATATAACAACTAATTCACAAAGTATTCCCCCAGTTACAGATGTAATTAGAAGGATTGGTGGCTTTCAAACACGACTTGAATGCATTCTTGTATATAGCTCCTTAAACTGTACATAATGACAACATGGACAGTTATCTCAATACATATCTCAATAAAAAATGTAAACATAAAATAAAATTAAAATAAAGTCCAATAAAACTAAAATAAGAAAATAACTTTTTGTAATAAAGAGTTGAGTTATAATAAATTATCACATTACTTTAGAATATTTTGCTTAATATATGTTTTATAATTTTATTTCCTAATCATTTTTCACAATTTGGAATTCCGTATTTCTGTATTTTTTGAACAACATGCGATGCCCTCAAAGAATACCCCAAAAAGCACTTTATTATTGTAACATGGAGCTGACATGACTAAGTGAACCTTGAGTCCAGATTCTTTTTGTCAGATTAGTTTCACAGGCCAAGAAAGAACTTTGACGCTGTTGTTCGTTAATCACTGCTTGAGTGTGTACCAGCCGTTGTTGTTGTTGAGGTTATATTTTGACAATGATAATTCAAGCCCATCTTTCAAATAATATATGTCATTAAACTGACTTTTTGAACAAACTAGGGTTTAATTAGTTTTGCAACATGACAAATGATTTGATTATTTTAGACAAAGGTTAAACTAGTGTAACTCTACTAGTTTTTGTTTGAATTTATATTAAAAAGCTTGACGGTTGTGCTTTCCCACAAAAACGTGCAGAAATGTGCGGTTCTCTGGGCTGCTGAACATTCATCTCACTGTGTGAGGTATAGTGAATCCATCAAAGGGGAGAGGACACTATGAAGCAGAGCCTCTTCTGCATACAGACATTGTGCAGCATAAGACACTCATAAATAAATACGATGTAAGCAGAAAACCAGATAAGAAAATCAGTCCCTCTAATTAACTGCTAATTCGTTTGAGGACTGCACAAGTTTGATAAAGAAAGGCAAAGCTTATTAAAGGACATGCTGTGTGGTACATTATGATTCCTTTAAAAATGTAATCCACGTTCATGAGCTTGATTGCATAGAGTTTGTGGTGTGCATATCTGTGTTTGTGTTATTGTTGATGGTGCGAGCAGTGGGGGATGTGAGGCTGAGCAGTGTGAACGCCGGACTGCTCTTCATCGCCCCTACGGCTGAGTCTGAGCGGTCCTCCCCCCCCCCCCCCCCCCCCCCAGCATCACATGACAGAGACAACGCTCTGCTCCTGCCCTTTAAAACGCCACCCCCGACTCGAATGAAAAATGTGGCATTTCATTATCATATATGTATATGTTATTGCCAGAGGGCCTGCCAGTCTATGGGAAGCGAGCGGTGAAACCCTCCCCTTCTCCTCTCCCTCCAGGGAATGGATGGAGATATCCCACAATGCCAGAGCCCATCAGCTCCTGCAGGTCCATCGGAGGGGGAGGGGGGGCTTCTGCCTCTTCACTTCACACAAAGCAAACGTCTAGAGTAGGGGCCGCTGATGCAAAACGTAGCTCCGTACCTCAAACTCTGTAGTCCACCGTTCCCTCTGTCCCATTTCTCTGGATCAGTGGAGGAGCAGTGCTTTAAAACGGGCCGCAAATCTTCAAACCGCAGATAATATTAGGTATGCAATGATAGATGTAGCTATGTTATTGTCTAAAAACAGGATCTTTGATGTGTCATTGATGTAATGGATATGATGCAGTTTGACACTTCACAAGGAGGGATTGTAAACCAACACCTTATTGTTCATCATCTTAGTATTAACCGTATTATCGATCCAGTAATTACAGAGTATTTTTAGTTTGTCAAAGCTGCTCCAACCAATGTGTAGATCCATCAAGTGAAAGGAAAATGTAAATGTAAAGAGGAGATGCTTCATGAATGCATATTGTTGAACAACATATTTCACCATAACAATTAGACATTTATACATATTTTCGTAAGTAGAAAATTCTGTCTTATTCCCTATACATTTTCATAGATTTATAATCTTGCCATTTTGCCATGGAAAATTAATTTGAACGATTTTAGCACAAGGCTGCGACATAACAACGTGAACATTTTTTATAAAGCAATATTTTTATCTTGATAATGAATCAAATGACTGTCTGTAATGTGAAAGGGGTGCTCATCCTCACAAACCCAGCTTATAGCTCTGCACTTCCTTTCCGCACTACAGGACCGCTGAGCATCTTTTCAGCTCATTGTTTTGTTTTTTAAGCATGCAGTATTTACTGTAGTGTTTAGTCTCACAGCTCTCATCACCTTTGTGTCCATCGGCAGCAGGCCACAGCAAAAGATTTCTAATAAACCCACTGCACATTACCTACACAACAACAGCTGGTGAACATAGTGGAGCATTTAACAGCTAAAGAGACGGCTATTTTTCTCAGGAGTCTCCAGTTGGTGGAAACCCAAACAGAGCTAAAATAGAAAGAAAATTGGACTGTATCAGGGGTGGGCAGTTATTTTCCATGAGGGGCCACATGAGAAATTCATTAGGCTACGACAAAGCGTAGTAAGAAGTGCATAGCATAGTCAGAAGTGTGCTGTATAGGGCTATGCTAATAATAGCAGAGTCAGAAGTGTGCTGTAGGGGGCTATGCTAATAATAGCATAGTCAGAAGTGTGCTGTAGAGGGCTATGCTAATAATAGCATAGTCAGAAGTGTGCTGTATAGGGCTATGCTAATAATAGCATAGTCAGAAGTGTGCTGTAGGGGGCTATGCTAATAATAACATAGTCAGAAGTGTGCTGTAGAGGGCTATGCTACTGATAGCATAGTCAGAAGTGTGCTGTAGAGGGCTATGCTAATGATAGCAGAGTCAGAAGTGTGCTGTAGAGGGCTATGCTACTGATAGCATAGTCAGAAGTGTGCTGTAGAGGGCTATGCTAATGATAGCAGAGTCAGAAGTGTGCTGTAGAGGGCTATGCTACTGATAGCATAGTCAGAAGTGTGCTGTATAGGGCTATGCTACTGATAGCATAGTCAGAAGTGTGCTGTATAGAGCTATGCTAATGATAGCATAGTCAGAAGTGTGCTGTAGAGGGCTATGCTACTGATAGCATAGTCAGAAGTGTGCTGTAGAGGGCTATGCTAATGATAGCAGAGTCAGAAGTGTGCTGTAGAGGGCTATGCTACTGATAGCATAGTCAGAAGTGTGCTGTATAGGGCTATGCTAATGATAGCATAGTCAGAAGTGTGCTGTAGAGGGCTATGCTACTGATAGCATAGTCAGAAGTGTGCTGTAGAGGGCTATGCTAATGATAGCAGAGTCAGAAGTGTGCTGTAGAGGGCTATGCTACTGATAGCATAGTCAGAAGTGTGCTGTATAGGGCTATGCTACTGATAGCATAGTCAGAAGTGTGCTGTAGAGGGCTATGCTAATGATAGCAGAGTCAGAAGTGTGCTGTAGAGGGCTATGCTACTGATAGCATAGTCAGAAGTGTGCTGTAGAGGGCTATGCTAATGATAGCAGAGTCAGAAGTGTGCTGTAGAGGGCTATGCTACTGATAGCATAGTCAGAAGTGTGCTGTATAGGGCTATGCTACTGATAGCATAGTCAGAAGTGTGCTGTATAGAGCTATGCTAATGATAGCATAGTCAGAAGTGTGCTGTAGAGGGCTATGCTACTGATAGCATAGTCAGAAGTGTGCTGTAGAGGGCTATGCTAATGATAGCAGAGTCAGAAGTGTGCTGTAGAGGGCTATGCTACTGATAGCATAGTCAGAAGTGTGCTGTATAGGGCTATGCTACTGATAGCATAGTCAGAAGTGTGCTGTATAGGGCTATGCTAATGATAGCATAGTCAGAAGTGTGCTGTATAGGGCTATGCTAATGATAGCATAGTCAGAAGTGTGCTGTATAGGGCTATGCTAATGATAGCATAGTCAGAAGTGCGCTGTATAGGGCTATGCTAATATAGTGCACACTGGTAATGTACGTAGATGTCTGGGTTAATAGCTAGCTAACACAGCGATGCAATTCTACTGTTGGCCACTCTTTCTGAATTGCCATGTGATGGAATTGTGGGCTGATTATATTTTTTTTGGCAGGGTCCAAAGCTTAAAGTTGTACAGTATGTCCCGGATACGGGTTGCAACAATAGTAGCAGCAACAGTAGAAGAAGAACTACGTAAACAACATGGATGTACAGCATTGAGTGGATTAAGTTACATTGTAATGTTAGAGATACACCAATAAACACAGCACTAACCCCTGTCCGAATAAACAATATGACTGTTTTTGTGAGATTGTATTTAACAACAGCAGGACTCCAAATTAATACTAAAGTTGCTGTGTGTCTGTTGGATGTGCAAATAGGGATTAGTTTGCTGACACAATTTCCCACATTTGTCAGGCGATACGTCACAATGCGTTGTGTTTACAGCTTTTTCTGATGCCCCAAAGTGGCCACGAAGTCGGGGAATGCAGCTTTAAATAATGCTCCCGCTCTCAAAGAGGTTTAGCTCATCTTTTAATTGCATCACAGATATTTCAGTTACAGATTAATAACGCTATGACACGTGTAATGACACAGTATGTGCTCCCCAAACAACTCTTAAGATACTCCCCAGGTAACGCGTGCATTTCAAATATGAAGCTCGTCCTCTCCATCTCCCTGACACTTTAAATTGCAGGCTGCACAGGCAATTTCTGTAGACTCACTCCATAAGCCTGACTAAAAGGGCAGATGAATGAGGAGTGGGCCCTAACGGAAGGCAATCTTAAACTGTAGTATCACTCCCAGCACAGCATTTCACTGAGATTCAAAGAAACACGAAAAACTGATGAAGATTTGGGGCTGTGTCTCTCCCCGCTTCTGCCATCCCCCTCAGACTGGGGGGGGAGGCAAACAGACAGCAGGATAATACCAGCAACAGTGCAGCTGTGGAGCGCCAATACCCTCAGGCAGACACAGGTGTGACGGGTGGCTGAGGGGTTGCAGTGGGGAGGATAAAGAGCACATGAGAAATCCTGAGAAGGCTCTGAGTGTCCAGGGGGACCAGTGTCACCCTGCTCCCCAGGGACACACACTAAATCAGTGCGGTAGGCATGGGGAGGCACATCTCTGGCTTTATGAAATAGTTAGCATGCGCTGGCCCCTCCTCCCCTCTCTTGTTTCCCATTTAAGAGCTGACTGGCCCCCCCGATAACGGATGGCGCTACAGGTAATTGGAAAATTGGCAGGCATGTCAGGGAGATTTGGTGGATGGCACGGGTGTATACGACGGCGGGGTTCATGAGGTGTCACCCCACAGCTAGATTTATATCAGCCCCATGGACTGGCACCAGAAAGTATCCGGAGTTCAGGAAAAAGTAGCACATTTTTCTTCAGGTTGTGACTGCATATCAAGACGGCTCCAGAGGCACGGACAAGGTTCCTGTTAGTAAAGAGATAATATATGAGCCGTCCTTTGCATTAACCCTAAACTAAATTTACTGTTTCTACACAAGCCTTAACAACTGCTGCAAGTAGCTCCACACATCCTACACTCTGATTTATTTGCAGCTCATTTTCATCTTCTGTGACAATTTAAATTCCAATCTGCATCATCAAACGATGGTTTACATGATAGAATCCCAGACGTATTTCTTTACGACTCGCCAGGAATTATCATTTCACCGGTCAAGAATATCCAGTGAATTCCATCCACGGTGCAGGAAAGGGGCAGATGTAAGGGCTGTGAAACACAGTGGAAAACATGTTTTTACCGTTTTAAACAGTCTCCCTGAATTTTAACAATTTATGTTCAAGTGCTTGTGGATTAGGGTTGGGCAATATGTTAACATTTTCAAACTGGCCACCATCAGCCCAACTAACCGGCAATTGCCAATATATTCATGCAGATGTTTGTGCAGTAAAACAAAAAATAAATATTGTTCAATTATAACATTATCATGTGTTCAAATGTAATCTTGTAAAATGTAGTTTTTTTCGAAAAACTTGAACAAACACGGCAGGAAATGTTTTCACAGCAATATAAAATAGATATTAAAGAGGGAATTGTTACCTGTT
This sequence comes from Leptoclinus maculatus, assembly GCA_032191485.1. Lineage (NCBI taxonomy): Eukaryota > Metazoa > Chordata > Actinopteri > Perciformes > Stichaeidae > Leptoclinus > Leptoclinus maculatus. Next base: position 38,825,720 of record JAVDOI010000002.1, on the reverse strand, counting down.
CAACTTCCTAAATAGAAATATTCCGATTAATCATCGTGAAAGCCGTGAAACTGTGATATACCTTCTGACAATAACCGTGATATAAAAGTTTTCATATCATGACATTTTGGGATTGAGGGTAAGGTAATAACGTCAGTTGTCAATCTACATTGTCCACATCCATAATATCAACAGGTGTTAGATAAGAGCGAATGACAGGAATAGTCGTCCTTTTTGTTCATATACTACACTATACATAGCACTACTATACATAGTGCAGGTGTAAACAAACAAAAGCATGATTCTAACTCAAACGCGCTGTCTGTCTTCTTGTTGTCTCGCCAAGATTGGCTGAATTGAATTATTTCTTTGACTGTAGTTAAGAATGATGAAGAGCAAAACATGGTCATAAAGCGCGGAGACTCCATTGATGACACGTGTTGTGAAAAGGAAATGAAGTGGAACATAAGGGAGTGTACAATTTCAGGCTTGGTTTACATCCTTCTGGGGTTCTACAGCTTTTGGATCGGTTGCTAGAATGCTTTTACAGACCTTCATGGTTCCCAGACGAACAGACCTACCGACTTTGGTGATCGTCTGACATTTCCTCTAGCGCCACCATGAGGTTAGCGCTAGAAAGCATATGTCCTTTTTAATATGTCTTTGCATCTTTGTCGTGTCAAAGTGCATCGCTGTGGTCTTACAGTAATTCGTGTTTCAATTAGCAAAGACAAGACTTTTCTTTTTGCTCAGCGGGCCGGCAGGCAATCAGTAATGATCCTTACCTGCATGTCTGCATCCAACTAATTTGATGCAGACATTTATGTTCCCCTCGGGATGGATTGTGATACCTTTTCATGTGTAATGACTTTGCATCCAGTGACATCATGAGGTTTTTTGTCCCATACTTTTTTGACAGCGAATGTTAGCATGCTAAAAAGAAGAGGGTGAACATGGTAAACACTAAACCTGCTCAAACATCAGCACGTTAGCTTCGTCATGCTGATGTTAGCATTCATCTCAAAGCCTCACAGAGCCATGGAGCTGTTGTTATAAAGTTTAATTACAACCCAAAGAATCTTTAGACCAAATGCTTGAGAAAGTCTTTGCCCAAGAGTCTAATGATGTTAAATAAGTCTGCCAGTGAAATTCCCCCTCACAATTTATTGTTAAAAGCAGAATTCTGCTTTTTAATTAGCGAGCACACAGTCGGGACACGCTGCAGTATTAAAAACTGCTTCCCTGGTGGTTGGCCTTGAGGGACAACAATCGCATACGGCATGGTTCCTTTTTTTATAAAGTACTTTTGAATTACCAACATTTACTGTAGGCCTGGACCAGATTGTGTCAGGATGAGTCTATCGGGAAAAGTTTACAATATTTAAGAAATATGTAAGTTTATGTGAGCACACAAAGAATCCACACAGGAGTGAAACCATTCGTGATTGACAGAAAATTAGAACCTAACAGCTAGCTGGAGGAATGTGGATTCATGAGGCGTTGTGGGCTGCAGGTCCTAACCTGGTGATCACACATTCTGGAGTGTAGATGTGTTTATTAACCTCTGGAGGGGGGATAATTGTATCTGTCAGAGTCGTTTAATCACCGCTGCAGCTCTCACCACTGTCACTTTCACTTTGTCTGTTTTACTAAATCAGCTGGCTCCTTGCTTGGCCCACTACGACACCTGCTCTCCTCGTGTCACTTGCCTTTTTGTTGGCTGTAAAACCCGCGTGTACATTTGGGAACTGTTTCGTTATTTGTAAAAATATTCTATTCTTTGTGTAATTGTGTCCAGGAAATAATACAGAGGAATAACGATAAAACACTGGTTTCAACTTCAGAAAGACACAGTTGAAGGTGGGCAACACAACAATATTTAGTTAATAATTCATCAGTCATCAGTGGATCCAACACCATCAGACTGATTCTGATGAAAATGAATCGGAAGCTGCATCTTAATACTATGATCCAGTGTTTTTAAAACAGTAGATATATACAGTACGTAAAACATCTGTGAAACAGAAGCTATAGAAGATGGTAAGGACAGGTCTTTATAGCCATAATAACTTTTATTGAAAATGAACTACTTAACATGTATACAACTTGTTCCATTCCATTTAAGCTGTGCACTCTGAGCTAATGCTCAAGTTTCTTATGATGCTTTTATTATTTGTATTTTACCAAAACTTAAAGCTACGGTTGGTAATATTTTTCAAGAACTTTTTGCTGGTTCGCGACGACACTTTTAGTATTCCTTGCATGCTTAAAAAGTAACAATTCTGATTAACCAACAGTGTGCGGGTTGATTTTGCGAGTGCAACTGAAAGTAGGAAACTGATAAACCCTAGTCTCCTTCATGCAAGTCAGATGTGCTACATACCCACCACTCACCTGACCTTCTACCTCACTACATCAATAATTAATTGGCACTGAAAGTTGGCCCTGGATGTACATCTTGAGGTGGGGTATTGGCTCTTCGCTAAGTCCTGCCACCTTGAACACAGACCGGCCAATCACAGTAAAGCATCGCACAGCTCCAACCAGGGTCCGACAACTCTGCTCCACAGACTCTCATGCAATGGTTTCAGATTTTCTTCATTTTTCGGCTGGTTTAGTGGATCTGGAGCTAGTCATGGTTAAACGTTGAGTATAGTGATACTTGTTACCCGAAGATGTTGAAAGGAGATATACGTTTTTAAACTACATAAAAAGTATTTTAGAACATCATAAACAAGCATTAGCATTTCTATGTTATGCTAGCTAAATAAGGTATAATGGATGTCTACACATGCTGCTTTAGCTTTTTAATGATTGTAACAGTGAATAAAGACCTACCTGGTTTCACAGGAACAGTGCTGTTCCTTCATTTCATTGTCTTCTGTCTGGATCTCCAGCTGATGTGGTGGTTCACTTTTACACTGTGATCTGTAGCTTTAGCTTCTATCTTGATCTTTCAAACCTGTTTTCTCTGCTAAATAATTTTAACACCTGGCTATATCCTTCAAACACATATAGTAGACCTTCTATCTGCTTCTCTCTGAAATAGATTTTTCATTTTTCCAAAAATGAGATTGGAGTACAGTGACAGTGTGGGCTCCACACTAGACAGACTTTACTACTCTCATTATATGAATCATGCATGTCATATGTATTGAATGTGTTATCACACTTCTGTCCATCCTGATAGAGGATCCTCCTCTGTTGCTCTCTCTGAGGTTTCTGCTGTTTTCTCCCTGTTAAAGATGTTTTTTGGGGAGTTGTTCCTGTTCTGATGTGAGGGTCCTGGGACAGAGGATGTCGCATGTGTACAGATTGTAAAGCCCTCTGAGGCAGATTTGTGATTTTGGGCTATACAAAATTAATTGAATTGACAGTTTGACAGGGTAGCAGAGGGGGGCGGGGCTTAGCGAAGGGTCAATAGGTTCTTTGCAGATGACGTGCTTACCAGCTGGAGGGCAGGTAACTGGAGGCAGGTTCAATACTGCAGCAATAATGCCTATGGTTTGCGCTGTTTACGGCTGTTCCAACTGATCAAATCTGGGAAAATACAAGAGCTACTTTCAAGTCCCGAAAATAGTTGTACACAAAGGTGAGAAGTTTAAAAAACTCACAGAGAAGCAGCGACAGACATAGATCAAAAACCTCCATCTAAAGTCTGGAGGAGCGGAGTCGTTTCGCCAACTACATAGCTAGCTAAAACTGACTAAAAACACAGACCATGGTGGTGATATTGCCGGAAACATAGCCAGATACATCTGTGATATTATCACACTGTGGTTTAGTTAGCTGTCTACAAGCAGCTAACTAGCTAGCTAGCTAAAACTGCAAAACACTAGCTCCAGAACAAACAACCAACGGTTGACAATATCACAGATGTGGCTGGCTGTTTCCAGCAATATCAACACCACGGTCTGTGTTTTTTGTCTGTGTTTGTCATTGTTTTTATGGAAGTTAACGTTGCACTGGTTCCTTTGACAAAATGTTTTGGGATAAACCAACTACACCACATGAATTCACTTCATCACCACTAAGCTAAAGGGCTGATTAGCAATACATCCATATGTCTGTAGTACAGACCTGAGTCAGACAGCATACTTGTTTTAATACCTTGGTCGTAGAGCAATGGAGGGTCAGTTTAATTCTTTCTTTCTGTTCAACGCTGACATGTTCAAAGGTGCCATCTGTCACGTGACGGTTTGTCGTGTCCTGTGCTTCTAGGAGGAAGAGGAGGAGGAGCAGCTGGAGGAAGATGACGCTGTTAAAGAGGAAACAGCAGAGCAGGAGATTCCAAACTGAACCCGAGCGAGTGGACACGAACACACCACTGCTCTGTGGTTTCACCTCCAGTCTTTGCATTTCCGTTCAGACTATAGCACACGTAACTTTCTACTAGCCTCCCAAAGTTTCTAGACAGCCAGCAGTTAGCTTCCACTCCACATAGTTTAGCAAGCAGAGGTGTATTTTAGGAAACACTATTTAAAATTGTAAAATCTTTAGATTCAAGGAAAGAGTTTGTACTTTTTATGAACGAGGCTGGACAGACGGACAGACATCTCTCAGATTTCAGACATCTTCATGAAGCAGCACATGAAAGCATCCAGCCACAGGGGCACACACACCACTGCGCTCCTTCTACGGCAGAGACGTGTGTCCGGTTGTGTCGACACCCAGCCAGCTGACGTGTTTTTGACACTTTCCACGCAATCTATTTTCATACACTAATGATGATCAGACAGTGTGTCCTCACAGAGTATCCTCAGTGTCCTGTTTACAAGATGAAGCGAGCAGAGTGGGGTCCACAAAACACATCTTGTCCCCTGCCGAGCACGCTGACGTCAGCAGTGAAGCGTCCTTTCACCGTCTTCGCACGCATTTCACTCGACATTTGACTGGAGGATTTTATTTTTATATTTCTTGCATATCTTCTTTCTTCCCCCATTTAAAATATCGACTTATTTTCTCACTCATTTACAGTTATGTGAAGTATTGAGTCTGGTTTTTGTGTAAAAAGAAACGTTTTTTAATCTTTGATTGACAGTATCTTTAAGTGCTACATACCAATCTATTTTGTCATTGGATTTGTAATAAAATCGTCCATGTTTGATTGTTGATTGTATTTCCATCCTTTGTAAAGTCTTAGGTTCTTTTCTTCTACTTTTTCTCTGGTTCTCTGACCTGCTAGTAGTCTGTGGTCCAGACTGGGTCTGGGAATCATCGCACACATCACACACAGAAAATGAACTGAAGCCACAGATGCAAGTGTTCACAGCCTAATCATTTTCAAATCAACTACCACCTGTAATTTGATACTAAATGTGGCAGATTTAACCCCAAATGAGGAGTGAAGTGATGATGACATTTAGTGTTCATTAGCTAACTTAAAGTGCCAATAAATCTGAACTGCAAAAGTGTGTTGCTTCTCTATCACTGATACGCAATGCACATGAAATGTTTGAAATCTATCGATCAAGGTGGAATGGTTATATAAAGGCAGAAAGTTTCATATGTATTTATTTAAAGCCAGAATAACATCAAAAGCTGCGAAACAGGACTCCGATCACTTTGATGCGTGCCAATGATTGTAATCCAGAGCACATGTGTCTATAGCCTCTTTCACAAAGCCTGTTCAAGGGGGGACTGTTGCGCATCACGCCTCACTGTTCTGTATAAAAGATACAGAAACGGAACAGGAGGGCGGGGGGGTGCATCGTTACTCCACCGCTAAGCCAGGCCAGCAGTGGAGGAAGTCCCAGAGCCGAATTGATGTTCGTGTAAAAGGGACAGCAAGTACAGCAGGTTCACACTAGGCGGCAACTTTCTGTTTAGAAAAGTGAAGACACTCCTCTGATTGTATAGAAGTCTATGAGAAAATGACTCTACTTCTCTCTTGATTTATTACCTCAGTAAACATTGTAAACATGAGTTTATGGTCTCAATCTCTAGTTTCAAGTCTTCTTCAATACAGCATGATGTTCATTTAGTAAATGATGGTCCATTCAGAGTCAAACAGACCATAAAGCAGGGGATGTTTTAGGGCGGGGCTACACGGTGATTGACAGTTTGCTACCACAGGGGTTGTTCCTGTTTTCCTCTTAGAACTTTAACCATTTCACATTGAGTTTTCAATTCATGAAAGTTAATTGAAAACGTTTTGGTCTCCTAAAAATGTCTTATTCAGTGTTTAGTTTGTACTTTGCTCCACCCTCTAGTGTCACTTCTTATAAAGGGTCTATGGACTGCATTCACACACACACTAGACCAGGGGTATTCAATTCAAATTCAGCAGGTCCAGTTAGAGAGAATTTCCTCATGCAAAGGTCCGAAACATCACAGTAATGTCTAACTTGCGCTATGATTTATTCCCATATATACTAAAGTAGCCAACAGTTGTATCAACGTCTGTATGTAGTAGAAAGATCAATTAAATAATATCTCAACAATATTTATTGTCAGTTTTCAAATTTAACTGGATGAATTATAAATAATACATACTATAATAATAAATAAATTATCTTTCATTTCAAGTAAAATGAGGACTGGATTAAAAAAATACAGAAAGCTTTTTAAAAAATGTGCATCTTAAAATAAAGTACTTAATTTTCGAAAACTGAACTGAATGACCCTGCAGCTTTAAATTCAGTTCATTCAGGTATGAAGTGATGTCACTCAAAAAAGCCACGATATTATATTCTTCTAATCTTCTAACGAGAAAATTGTGTGCAGAGATTGTATCTGTGGTTATTGAAACCACTTATATTCCTTTCTGTTAACATCATTTTTGGAAAGTTAAAAATATTGTGTTAGGATTCTGATCATATTGGGCTCTTAGGTTTATTTTTGTTGTGCTTTATCTCGTAGTGACGCTTCACATTACTGCATTTAATAATCGCCACGATCTCTGAACATATGAGACATACTGGTTTTAAACTGCACGTGAGAAGAATTAACCTATAGGAGTCTGTCCATTCTTGGTTAAAGGCTCTGGTCTCGTTGTCGACATTTCTCTTTTTGGGGAACGTCATGTGAAATAACTTCTCTGACTCACGTTCTCTCTGACGGTCTCTCTCCCCGTCTCTGTGCCTTTGTGTGTTTATCTCACTCGAGTCGAGGGCGATGCTTATCAAAATACACATATTTGATTGGCTGAGTATCATTACGTGGGATGATTTACAACGCATGTAATTGGTCGATTTTTACAACGGCGTCTGGGTCCGGATCCGGGCCGCGGTCCGTCTATTAGTGACCCCTGCACTAAACGCTGTTGTTGCGTCTGTAATGCCAGCATGCTGTCATGCTGTTTTGTTCAGTGTCAAAAAGCAAAGCCGACGTAATGGCAGATTTTATTCACCGCAGTATTGTCGAATCTCTGTGTAAAAGGGGCTTGTGAGTTTTCACCCCCCACCTTAGAAATATTTATAGCCCCAATTACATTCTGTGCATTTATTCTATTAATTAAATAGAGCTGCATTTACTGTTGGATAGTTCCATCAGCTCAGCTCACAGTGTGACACCTAAGGCAGAAAAAGGATTTTTGCTAAACTGATAGATTTTCTGTCAGCGTCAATCAACCCATAAAATGAAGGTGGGCACAATGAATATTACGTCCCAAGTGGTTCTGCTAACTTTCTTTGTTTTATTATCATCTTTTTTAGAGGGGCATTGCAGTGAGCCTGAAGCACTATCGACAAGATGATCAATCTGGGACGGACTAAAGTTAGCACAGGAGTCCTCTGTTATATTGAGACATGGTATTAAATTAAATACAGATGGATTCACTTCTTTAAATTTAGCTACGGCAGTGAGACATCTAGTGTAGAAACTTTTACCTAATGGCATACACTCCGTTAGTAGGAATTCAAAAGTTATTAGATAATGGTCCGATAAAAGAGGGTTCTGTGGAAAGACCATTAAATCTTCTATTTTAATGCCATAAGTCAGAACCAGGTCGAGGGTGTGGTTAAAACACAGTGGCGGGCCGTGCATTTTATACCTGGGCCTTCACTGCTGAAATACCACCTAATAACCTCATGATGGCGCCACAGCTAGGGTTGTTATTCGTTATTATTAAACCGTTCGGCACCGTTTGAATAATACTAGTGCATTTGGAAAATGCAGAAGCTGAAATTGTAGGAAATATAATGTTTTCTGCGCTCACTAGGAGACAACGGGCTGTGTGACCTCTGAACCGGAACAACCCCCACCCCCCCCCCCCCCCCCCCCCAAAAAAAACAAAAAAAACAGCTGGGGCTCCGCAAGTGTTCTGAGAGGCTAGGCTAACTAGCTTCACGGGAAAACAACAGCAGCAACACGCATTTTGCTACACAATCAAGGGCCATTCAGATATTAGATGTAAAAAAACAAACCAGTTGACTTACCAAATGCTGATCACTTAAAGACAAACTCCATCCTCCTTTCTTTGTTGACAAAGAGTTTCATCCCACGGTTAAATCCCAACTCACAAATCCGTTTCTCCTCCTTCAGTCATTGAGTGTTAAAAAACAAAGCTAGGTAAAAAAATTAACAATCTACACCAAGCAAAATGCAAAAAATGTCATAATTTCTTCCATATCTTTCAATTTGAACTCTCACTACTCAGACTAAGCCACTGCTGTAAGTTTCGTTTCACAATAGTCACGTACTCGCCCACTGACCAATCACAGCACACGCTGCACCCCACAGCAGCGCTCCATCTGAAAACTGAGCTGCACATAATGCTGACGTGCTTATAGGCCAGCTAGCAGGCTCTGGCACGTCAAAGAATACGCCCAACATGTCAAACTAAAGATCTGATTGGTTGAAGACTATGACAATCAACAATATCGTCCCCATTCATTTAAACGGCAAAGGGATTCACTTGTGAGTCTGCAGGCCTCGGGCCTCTCTTCTTACCTAGAGACACAGAGGTGAAATCTGATTGGATAAAAGCTCTACTTAAAACAAGCTGCACTGGAAGCAGAGCAACTGAGGAAGACAGTAGCTGTGCAATGAGAAAATAAGATAATGGGAAAATATTTTTATAAATTATAATACATGTAGTGTATTTAAGAAAAATTATTAAATTATAAAATAGATATAACTTTGTGATTCTGTTTAGGCCAGCAGAGAAGGCTTTGCAGGCCCTGACGGCCCGCCACTGTTAAAACAGTGAGTGGGTTTCTGTACACTCTGACAGAAGCCACTCGAATCTAAAGGTGCGTTCACACCAAATGCGGCACGAATTATTCGCTCGAGTAGATTACATACAAAGTCTATGCACAGACGCGATGAGACTGGAGTGACACGAATTTGCGCAATTTAACAGTGAGGGAGTATAGTATTGAAACATGGTACAGGATGCAAAGGAAGAAAAAACTTGAAGATTTAGAGACTATGCTATCTGAACAGCTCTCTAACAAATGGTATAAAGTCAGACAGTACAGCATAATGTTTCATGACATTATTCAGTCTCAAAGTGTTTTCACGGGGCGGAAGGGTTTCCCCTTTTAATGCTGAGGAATTAAACGCTTCCAACCTTCCATTCACACAGATCACACAGTGGTACTGTAAAGGTCCATGCTGAGCAGCGAGGGAGGAATCTGTGTGTGTGAGGGGGAGTCCTGCATATCTCTGCACCCTCACACTGTCCTCCCCTCCAGTGTGTTTCTCAGATCTTCATATTCCATCAGCAGTCAGACGCGGGACGTCAACGCTCTCGCATTCTGACATTAAGGCATCGAGGGGTGTAATTCCAATTTGTTTCAAAGGAACTATTAATTTGCCCATTTCAAGGCCAGGCAGGAGGGAAGCCCTGTAAGTCTGCCCAACCGTGAAAGACATTATCGGGAGGTCTCCGATTTTTGGTGAAGAGACGTGTAGAATTGATGACGGGAGGCGTTGGTGCCTGCAGACGTTTGAGCCGGGCTCCCCGCGGTCGGGCTCCCAGCATGCCATCTGAGAGCGATGTCATTAGGCGTATGATAACAGCGATGGGCACATTAATGACAGAGTGGCCCGCTCTGCCACCCGGTGCCCCGCCAATCTTCCATTTACACCCGCAGCATACTAAACAGCTCCTGATGATGAGAATAATACACAGAGGCGGGAGCGGTGCTTAGCAGCCAGCTCGCGCAGCAACAGAAGAAACGTTGCTCTCTTTGTTGTGCCTTAGCATCCATGTTACATTCTCACCATCACATAAGACGCAATGTGTCATGATGCTGATGATGTGTAGTGCAACACACATCTGGCCGTCACAATCACAGCAGTTGTACAGATTCTGTAGTATTTAACTTACTGGAATTCTCACTTGGGTGGTGTATAATATAATATGGTCCTCATTCTTCAACAACACTGCAAACTAAAACTTGCTTTAGCTTGTAAGCTATAGTTTGTTTACATTGTACCCACACAAGCCCGCCCACTCAGAGAGTCTAAGGCCACTTCTAATGTTTCCTCCTCAAACACATTTTTATTCCTTTAAATCTACTATTGGTAACTTAATACTAACTAACTAATAAAAATAAAGTTTTGTGATACTTCCTCAAACTGTCACTATATCCTAACAGTAATACATGACACATATACACTGTGAAACAAATCTGGTTCCTCTGCCTCCTGTTAATGTTCCCAACGGTATTTAGAAGATCCCGCCTCGCCGAAGTAAAACAACCAATCAGAGGCGAGGAGTCTCTAACCGTCAATCAGCTTGTGAATTCCGATCAAACTATGTTTACAGAAACATAGTTTAGCGTACTGTTGAGCTGTAAAACACCCAAATATATGAAGCCCTTTGATTCTATTGACTACATATAGCCCTTTAATAAACATCACTAGCAATGCTGGTCGTGTAAGGGAAGCCTTTTATGGAAATTGATTAAATACCAAATATCTTTAATTTGAACTTGACTTTTATCTTTAAATATGTAATATATAATATATATATATGAAAAAACAACTGAGTCTGTCTTTGGCTTCAAAACCCTGTCAGTCCCACTTTCATTAGACGTTAAGCAGATTGGTGGACTTAATGTTGGACTAGAGGAGATGAAAACAGCCATACATAAAAAACAAGCTCAGAAACCAGCAGTGAGGGGTTTGAGGCTGATGTGGACCCCCGTCTACTCAGGAGCCAATCAGGAGGTCTATTTTTAGAGGTTGTGAGCGAAGCACAGTTCGGGCAGCAGATGGTATTTGAGAGGGAGTGGGGTGCAATTTACAGTAAACAGATTTTTTATCCTTGGCAGGTCATGGAGAGAGCTACAACGGTATGGCGATTTAATAAGAGTACTCAAACAAACTCGGGCAACACAAGACTTAAGTGAGACAGAGTAACCTCAGCGTGACTCTGACACAAGCCCTGAAGCCACCGACTTGTTTGCTCTTGCAAATTGTGTATCTTTAGATGCACAAGGTGGATTGAAAAACTCTACAGCGTGTTGTGTTTTCAAAGAGCAGATACAAGGAATACAATCTTCAAACAGACAGGAAATATAATTACCAGACATGTATTTGTTCGGAATAAAAAATAATCCATGTCTTTACGAGTTAAAAAAAAGCCTTTACCTGGAGGGATGTGAGGCATTAAATGTACCCATGACACAAAAGGGCTTTTAGGTGATATAATAATGTACCATCTGAAGGCTACAACTAAGTACCATAATGCTGTGCTGGCATTGAGTGCACTGTAATTAATGGCCAAGGTATAAAGAGTTATTTTCAAATGGCTTTAATGCAACATCATGAGACTGTAAAGTATGAGTCACTGTGAAAAGATCCTATTTGAAACACAGTGTTGATAAAGTCGTATCATTATAGCATCAGATGTGTTTGCAGCAAGTCCAAGTCAAGTCTCAAGTCAAACCTAAAGTAGTTCAAGACAAGTCTCAAGTCAATTCAAGAAAAAACAAGTCAAGTCTAAAGTAGTTCAAGAAAAGTCTCAAGTCAAGTCTAAAGTAGTTCAAGACAAGTCTCAAGTTAAGTCTAAAGTAGTTAAAAAAAAGTCAAGTCTAAAGTAGATCAAAACAAGTCAATTCTAAAACAATTCAAGACAAGTCTCAAGTCAAGTTTAATATTGTGACCGATATTGTGTTTTACGTTTTTAGTGTATAGTTTTCTTTTATATGATGATTTTAATGTAAAGTGTAGGGCTGCAACAACGAATCGATAAAATCGATAAAATTCGATTATTAAAAGAGTTGGCAACGAATTTCATTATCGATTCGTTGTGTCGCGCGATTATTACGCCACTCAATAAGTCGCGGAGATGTTTGAGTATAAAAAAAAAAGTTGAGTTGAGCGCGGAGCAGAGCAGAGCAGAGCGGAGGTAGAGGAAAGACCACCGGAGAGACCCGTAACGATGTTTGACGGTGCGCGATCCGTAGGCGGGGCGTATCCGGCGTGCAGTAGCTCTTCTGGTGCTGGTGTTTACTCGTTATCCAGTTTGACAATCATGACAAGTTAGCGTTAGCTCGTTAATAACAGTAGTAAAGCAGGACTAAAGACACGTTTTTATTCACTCGCCTTTTTTGGCCCATTCATTTTTCAATCTGTTGTCATGTATATATATTCTGTGCTTTGTCCCATATCGGTTATTGTTGACAAATATATTTGTGTGTGTTGTACTTTTACATTTTTTTTATAGCACTTGGCCATCTTAAACTGTGTTTAAATGTGGTGTATAAATTAACTTAACTTGCACTTACTACAATGATGGTAATAATTTAATGAATAAGCTTCAAGTGAACTTGAGTGTGTGTGCGTGTCTGAGTTTGTGAGTGTGTGCATCTGTGAGTGTAGTGTAGAGAACAAGTTCTGACGTTCAAACAAATCCTGTTAAGTTTTCTGATTTGTATTTTTCTTTATTTTTTATAAATGATTTATTGTCCTGACAGCTGAGGTCCCTTTAAACAAAAATATACATATTTTTGTGCACTTTATTTAAAAAAAAACCCGATATAATTGGCAGATGTAAAGCATACTGTTTTTGAATAAAGGGTTGGAAATTAATGCTTTTTTTTTTTTTATCCGATTCATCGATTAATCGTAAAAATAATCGACAGATTAATCGATTATTAAAATAATCGTTAGTTGCAGCCCTAGTAAAGTGTCTTTGAGTATTCTGAAAAGCGCTCTATAAATAAAATGTATTATTATTATTAAAACATTTTAAGACAAGTCTCAAGTCAAGTTTAAATTACTTCAAGACAAGTCTTGAGTTAAGTCTAAAGTAATTCAAAACTAATTTCAAGTTTCAAGTCTATATCTTTGAGTTTTTGAAAACATTTTTCCAATTAAATTATTCATCCAACTAAATAATTCATAACAAAAATGATGTAAAGATGAATATATTGACATTATAATATATACTGTATATTTATATATATATAACTCAAGGCCTTTGGATTGTCTATACAGAAATTGTATTATGTTGGTTATTCTCACCACAACATCGATTGCACATCTGTCTGTCCAGGGAGAGGGATCCCTCCTCCATTGCCTTTCCATTTATTAGGGGAATTTTGTTCTACTCTGAATTGAGGGTCTAAGGACAGACGGCATTGTGTGCTGTACAGATTGTAAAGCACCTTGAGACAAATTTGTGAAATGGGAAATTGGTCTAAATAAATAAACTTGACTTGAATTGATAATGAATATACAGTATATCACTTCATAGACTCATTATTTTACCTGCATTGTAATTGGAAGTAGCTGTTTTTACTTTGTGTTACAACTATACTCACGTGATTTACTAAATTTACAAAAAATTACGTTCCATCACCATGGGATCAATTTAATGTTAACTTTAGTCCACATAACTACGTCTGTAGTGACTGATTCCTGTAACTAGCCACTCGGCTGGGTGCGGGAGAAGATCGTGTTTTCGTACTCGCTTCGACATAAAGATTCCAGGCTTTTCGTATCTTTGGGTGAGGTTCCCATTTAATTAGAGTTCACAATTGACAATAGAACTTGATATTACTTAGCTTCCTGGTCTCCCTCTGGTGTGTCTTGTTTTGCGGTAAAAAACGTGCAATCTCCCCGTCACCCATGCATCATCACCTGTCTGTTGCACCTGTGGCCCATATATTAATTACCTGCCACACTAACCCACACTGCCACCTGTGGTCAGACCGCTATTCCATCGCGGACTGTACACTGCTACCCCAACAATAAACCTTGGATCACCAGTGACCTGAAAGTTCTTCTTAACAAGAAGAAAGCAGCTTTCAGGTCTGGAGACAGGGAGGAGCTCAGGAGAGTCCAGCGTGACCTGAAGGTGAAGCTCAGGGAGGGCAAGGACACCTACAGGAGGAAGCTGGAGGCCAAACTCCAGCAGAACAACGTGAGGGAGGTGTGGACCGGGATGAAGCAGATTACTGGCTTCAAGGTTGGAGGAAGACAACCAGGGGGCTCCCTGGAGAGGGCCAACGACCTAAACTCTTTCTTCAATGGGTTTAGCTCAGAGCCCTCATCTGTCTCCTCCACACACCACACCTCCCAAACACCTCCCCATCTGTCCTCCCTGGTGAGCTGCATGGACTCAGAGCCCTCTACTTCAAAGGGCTCTTCCACCACTGACACCATGATCACCCTCCCCCCCCCTCTCTGTGACGACTGGCCAGGTGAGAAGACAGCTGGAGAGACTCCACCAAGGCAAGGCTGCAGGACCTGATGGCATCAGCCCCAGGGTCCTGAAGACCTGCGCCACCCAGCTGTCGGAGGTCCTGCAACATCTCTACAACCTGAGCCTGAAGCAGGAGAAAGTCCCGGTGCTGTGGAAGACGTCGTGCCTGGTTCCTGTACCAAAGAAGACGACCCCATCTGGCCTCAACGACTACCGACCAGTTGCCCTCACATCTCATGTGATGAAGGTGCTGGAGAGGCTGGTCTTGGCCCACCTCCGACCGCAGGTGAAATCATCACTGGACCCTCTGCAATTTGCTTACCAGCCTCGTGTGGGAGTGGACGACGCCATCATCTACCTGCTGCAACGAGCTCAGTCGCACCTGGATGGAACCGGTGGCTCTGTGAGAATCACTTTCTTTGACTTCTCCAGTGCATTTAACACCATCCAACCAGTGCTGCTGAGTGAGAAGCTGCAGGTGGTGGGGGTTAACGCGTCCACCGTCTCCTGGATCACTGACTACCTCACGGGCAGACCACAGTTTGTCCGACTGGGCCGTGTGCTGTCTGATGTGGTGGTCAGTGATACTGGAGCCCCACAGGGAACTGTTCCGTCTCCCTTCCTGTTCACCTTGTACACCACTGACTTCCAGTACAACTCAGGGTCATGCCATCTGCAGAAGTTCTCTGATGACTCTGCAGTGGTCGGGTGTATAAGGGACGGACGGGAGGAGGAGTACAGGGCAGTAGTGGAGGACTTTGTGGAGTGGGCCGGTAGAAATCACCTGCTGCTGAATGTGGCCAAGACCAGAGAGATGGTGGTCGACTTCAGGAGGAAGACGACGGCTCCACAACCGCTGAGAGTTCTGGGAGAGGACGTGGACATGGTGGAGGAGTACAAGTTCCTGGGTGTCTCCATCGACAGCAGACTGAACTGGAAGACCAACATCAACGCTGTGTACAAGAAGGGGATGAGTCAACTCTTTTTCTTGAGGAAACTTCGATCCTTCGACGTGTGCAGCAAGATGTTGGAGATGTTCTACCAGTCTGTTGTGGCCAGTGCACTTCACTTCTCCGTAGTCTGCTGGGGGAGCAGCATTGGAGCCGGAGACACCAACAGACTTAATAAGCTGGTTAAGAAGGCCGGCTCCATCATTGGCTGCAAACAAGACAATCTGGAACAGGTGGTGGAGAGGAGGACACTGAAGAAACTATTATCTATATTGGATAACCCGGACCACCCTCTCCACCACCTACTGCAGGGACAGAGGAGCACTTTCTCCAACAGACTGATCCAGCTCCGCTGTCACAAGGACAGATACAGGAGAACATTCCTGCCCACTGCTATAAGACTGTACAACAAATCACCTCTGGCCAGATCATCATCCTTCAAATGATTACAACGCTTGCTTGCTGTTGTTGGTGATCCTTGCACTACTGTTCAGTTTGTTTAGTTTACCAAGTTGTTCATTTAATACCATTCTAAAATAGAATAAAAATGCACAGTATATACAATGGTATATACTGTGCATTTTTATTATATTTCTTCAATTCAATATCTGCTCTGTTATTTTATTGTACTGTATATATTGTGCATTTCCATACTTCATATTTTATTCTACTCTGTAACTTGCTGCTGCTACAAACAAATTTCCCCCTGGGGATGAATAAAGTTTATATCTATCTATCATCTATCTTAAAGTTGTATTTAGGCTTCAAAACTATGTCGTTAGATTGAACTATTTAATGTTAGGTTCAGACAACAAAACTTCTAAAATCACGGTTTGGGTTAAAATAATTCTTACGGAACTACTAACGCAGCCAAGATAATTGAAAATAATCGACTTGATAAATAACTTGACTTTAACAGGTCGTGGTCATTTTACTTATGTCTGTGAGATCAGGCTGGCAGATCTAAAGCAGTTGCTCCACCTCCGTCATTGCAGCAGACTGACGGGTTGATATCTAACCGCACGGCCAGTCCCTCCAAACCAATTTAGCAGTTTAACCCTACTATACAGGTTAACGAACAGCAGTGACGTGTTTGGACAACATACATGTAAGGCGACGTAAGTGATGTGAATGTCCTTGAGGGACTGAAAAGAATGGCATGAGCCGGTCTGCAGTGCTCAGCAGCGGTGTCCTCTGAGGTAGGTGTCTTATGAGACGGAGGGAAACTGTGCAGCTGACCCCCAACCACAAGCCTCTGCCCTACCACACACACTCAACTACACATTCATCAGTCAGATACACTGAGGGTGTGTTTGTGCGTGTGTGCAACGTACTGCTGTTACGTGCTCTTCAGATGGTGATTTTACAGCCAGGATTAAACATGTTTCATTGAAAATAGTAATGGGGCCGAACACATCAGAATAACCACAGTGTTTTTCCCATAAAATAAAACAGGAAAAAGAGGAGACATTCACTCGCAGCAACAGATAACGTGAGCAGTATTCTCCATCATCTTATCCACTCCTCTATAGGGTCTTTTACTGGTTGAGGTATTTTGGAGGTACTGTATATGAGCTGATCATTTCTGAAAGGGAGACAATTCTCAGTTAAGGCTCACTGGTGGGTGATGTCTGTATGAATTACACCTTCCATAAAGCTGTAATAGGAAGGACAATCAGCAGCTTGTATCTGTGCAGCCTTGCAGGGTATTTACCTTTTTATGTGGGTGTAAATTTGACATGTGCCAAGGACAAGCCTCTTCCCAGGTGTCTTTCCTTTTTGTGTCGACTCATAGGGCCACATCAGAATCAGAATCAGAATCAGCTTTATTGGCCATGTATGCATGCGCATACATGGAATTTGACTCCGGTTACACATTACTCTCATCGTACATACACACACACACATATGAAATATATACAATAAACAAGAGAAATATGAGAAAAAACAAGGACATTTAACAGCTATATAGAATATAAGTATAAATATATTGTGGTTTTGGCGTACAGAGCCCAGTAGCGCCTACCAGAGGGGAGGAGTTGGAACCCCACACATATCTGGTTATGTCGGGGTCGTACATGATGGTCTAAATGCTGGTTCAGAGGTACAATCTAAATTAAATGATCGTTTCAGATCACATCTGAACCGGAAAATACTATAACTTTAATTGGTCAAACCTAAACATGAACATACAAAGATATTTTGTATTCCACCAACGAATCCATCTAGGTAAAAGTAAAATGTTATTAAACACGCAAAGGAAGGAGAGTTTTTACATATGCAAGGGTTACATAATTAAATGAATGGGATTCTCTTCGAGCCATTAAATTCAACTAGCAGCTGTACAGCATGCAAAAGAAAATTGACAGAGTGAATGTATTATAAGTATGAAGCTGTCTGCCTAAGAGCTCTGATTGCTGCTTGTTGGATCTGCCATAAAAGCTGCGGGTACATGAACAGACTGAATTATGGGTTGTTGGTCTGATGAAAGAAAGAAAGACCAGAGGCGGGTGAACATTTCTGGGCCGTATCCAACACGTGGTCGACACACACATGGACAGGGAGATTCAGTTTTTGTAACTTGGATTACATTTCTGAAAAATGTCCTTGAGCTCATTTCCATGTTTTCATGGACCCTTCCTCCCAGAGAGGATCTGTCAATCAATCACCGACTGAAGCAGAGAGCAGGCACATCTTTAATGAAGTGTACATAATTCCCACAACACCTATCTCTATGTTGTGTGCCAGTAACATCATGTAAAACCTGCTCAAATAGCCTGCAATACAGACATATGTACAGAATATGGGGTTAATACAGAATATGGCTTACATTCTACATCAGTGTGAAATCAAAATGAATCCACTTCTACGAAAGTTTGAAGCTCAAAATGTCTGTCAATCCTGTTATATAAAAATACAGTTGACACCAAATTGTTCCTTCAAATCCAGGTTATAAAAATGTCACAGATACACATATTTACATATATACACAAAGTACAGTGGAATGTGCAATGACACATGACATTTAAAAAAGGCACACAACTTAGAACTTGGTGTTCTTTTTTTTCAATCATCAGACATGTACATATCATTTCATGCTGATAACTACTTTAAAAGCATGTCATGGTGTTTCCTTTGTTGTTGGTTGATTTTCTGCTACTGCTTTCCATTCATCACAGCATGTCCACTTGGTGGCACTTCCGACTCAGAAACCCTGGATTTCTTGATGTTTCTTGAAGGCAAGAACTTCAAGCAGCGGTGAGGGATCATGGAGGGGATTGGTGTCGGAGGTTAGCAATAACTTGTTTCAGGCCTTAAACACATGATGGTGATATGATCTGTTTTAGCAGAGGTGGCAAAGATGTCGGTCGGCAACGTGTTCAGGTGACAGTGAGCCAAGTGTTTATGAACGAGGTATTCAAGCATTACAAACTAATTTGACATACAAATAATTGTATTACAATTACATTTCCATAATCTGTCAACTTGTTTGTATAGCCACAATGAATATGTGTGAATCTCCCATAGAGACAAAGTGAAGCCAATGTGGAAGTGCTTTAAATCTTGCATTCTTTTGAATGGCCAGCAGGAGCGACTCCTGACTCTACTTCTCTCTTGATTTATTCCCTCAGTAAACATTATAAAAAAGGGTTTATGGTCTCAATCGCTAGTTTCAAGTCTTCTTCAATACAGCATGATGTTCATTTAGTAAATGATGGTCCATTTAGAGTCAAATAGACCATAAATAGACTGACATGCTACCATAGAGTTGGGTTTTCGTCTTACAACTTTAACTCTTTCACAGGGTGTTTTCACTTTATGAAATCTAACTGTAACATTTTGGTCGCCTAAAAATGTCTTATTCAGCGTTCAGTTGTACTTAAGATGGTGATGGACAAAATGTCAAACTCCAGGGCCCAATCCCAGTGTCCCCCATAAAGCCTTAAACCCTGAACCCTCAGGGACTTTTCTGACGTCACCTGGTAAATGGTGAGAGAGACTGTAAGGCTTGAAATCGTGTAAATACGAATGGGACAGCACTTTTGCTGCGACATATCACGTCACCATGACAACGTCATATCACGTTATGTACAATTGTGGGTATTTATTATATATTTTTTACTCCCTGATCTGTCTTCCAGGCTGTTGCCTCACAAGATGAGAGGTGAAGGGTAAATTTACACATTTTTGTCAAAACATCTTTTAACAAAATGAACAGAAATGTTTGATGAATAAATCTGTGTAATATAATCTCTGCTCATTCCTCTGCTTTCATGTGTTTTTATGTTCCATCTTTAATCTTGAATGTTTTAGTGTAAATGTAATTCTGCAGGCTGAACATCCATGTGCCGTCCTCTTTATTTACTTTTTTTTCTTACGTCTCTGTTTTCCACTGGTAAACCTGTATTTAATGTCACATTACTATGAATTGTGGGTAATTCCCCGAGGCCAAATCTGCAGCAATGCGGACTTAAAGAAAGGGTGCATGAAGTTGAAAGGGCGTCCGCACGCCCTTTCAACTTAGGTCGGAGTTTTCCATAGCGTAAGTGCACTTCCGTAACCAGTTTTTGAGCAAAACGTTTGTCCCACATTGATGACGTATGAAGCGGGCTTTTCCTTTGTCCCACATTGATGAAATATTGAAAGCGATATTTCTCTCGATTTCACTTATTTCGCGGATCAGATCACGACCTCAGAACATGACCTCTGATCACGACGTCTTCCTAAAACCACCACCGTTCAAAACATTCTTTTTTGCAAACAATGAGCAGATTGGCCCGGCTGAAGAGGCTTGTTAAATGATCACATCCCTGAAAAAATACAC
This sequence comes from Leptoclinus maculatus, assembly GCA_032191485.1. NCBI lineage: Eukaryota > Metazoa > Chordata > Actinopteri > Perciformes > Stichaeidae > Leptoclinus > Leptoclinus maculatus. The sequence continues at coordinate 38,805,361 of JAVDOI010000002.1, read as the reverse complement.
CCGGAAGCTGATGAAGTGGCTTCAGAAGAGGAAACTGCTGAAAAGAAAAGTAAAATGCAGAATATGCTATCGGGACATGCAACTGAAGAAAAGTGCATACAGTGGAGATCGATATGCTTGGTTAAAATGAATTATTAAATAAGTAAATGTAAACTAATATGCAAACTACTGGTTAGCTCCAGTTGTACATTTACAAACGTTTTACGTTTTACATCCAGCCATGTTCTCCTGAAGGAGAATCTCTTTGTTTGTTTTTTTACATGAACGAATGGCTGAGAGGTTTGTATTTACGAGTACATTGTTTGCATCTTTCAATAAATATTGATATGTTCTTGATCACTTTGTGTTTTGTCTATTTTCCTTTTCTGTTGAGAAGATAACTGAGACTTTTGTGGGTTTTGAGGCACTGACGGCCTTTCAATGTCATTTATAAATGCTTTGTAAGGCATAGATAGTCCTCACTTTAGATGAGGTCACACAAAATACTTTACTAACGACTAGTAACTACCTGAATTAATCATGAATTGCAGTATTAATACACATTCATACAGCATATATTAACATAGTCCCTAAACGTTAGTGCATATCTAAATCATATATACAAATGCATGAATAATAAATCTAAATGAGTTCTTAATCATTTACTTACACTTTATAAATGATGTTATTAATCATCTACAACTCCTTAATAATTGGTTTGTAAAATATATAATACTTCATTTACAAATGTGGAATCCATCATTTATAAAGTATAAAAACACAATCATGAAACACATAATAGACGAGCTTATTAATCAAGAATAACACATTTATAACTGTTATGAATTGCATAGTGACATTAACATGAGTGTTAATGTAGGAACAATGCTTTATAAATGATGAAATAAGTGTTTACTCATTCTTAACTAATGCGTCATAGTGTGTAGTTATTATAAAGTGTTACCCATTGGTCAGCAAGACATGCCTTGTCTCCTTCTCTTGGGAGTATCATTTATTTTGAGAGGTCGCAAAACTCTTTGAAAACTATCAAATTGACTTTCTCCGTGCGTTGGTATTGATAACTAATCAACGCTAACGGCTCAGTGATTATTTGGACACTTGCTGACAATAGTGGCATTTATTTGTCGCCGTTTGGTCTGTTTATTTTCTCATTAATATAACTGCTTCGTTGTGGTTTTCAGTGTGTGTCACCAGCTTACATCAAGTAAAGACTCTTGTGTTACACATTATCTGATCATAAGTGTGGTGTGTGTGTGTGTGTGTGTGTGTGTGTGTGTGTGTGTGTGTGTGTGTGTGTGTGTGTGTGTGTGTGTGTGGAGGCAGAGAGGCTGCTGTCAAAAGCTCCTTCAAATAAACGTGTGGAAACACAGCATACATTAGAAGACACAGCACAGACACACAACTGTGTTCTGTGTCCTTACGCTCTACAGAACCCACTTATGTATATGCACGCTAGCACACACACAGACAGCAGCCGGAGCAATAAAGCAGCAGAGTTTGTCATTAAAGTCGAGCTGGAAAAGGTCATCCAAACAACTTCATCCCATGGAGGAGATGTTATCTCAGGAATTATCCCCAGCAATTAAAAACGCATAAACAGAATAAGAATGCACTCAAATCTTCTGGTAAATGTCACCGTGAAATCAAATCTTACTTTGCTGCTGATGTGACTCGTAGGCGACGTGCACAGAGCTCACTGTGAAAGTCTGGTTTTCGTGGGTTAAAAACATTCGACCCAAAGCGCTCGTTCAAAAAGTTGGTTTCCACAGGTTGCTTCAAAGTCTGTCCCAATACCAATCTTCACACTTCCGGACTCACAGACTTTAATGCGCGTTCCTGCAAAGTCCGTGATGGTTTAGGATGGTTTAGGACTATCCCACTGTCAAATCTTTTAGACATTTTGAGCCCTTTATGCACCCTTTCCGTGAGTCTGCATTTCTGCAGATTTTGCCCAGGTGAATTACCCACAATTCATAGCAATGTGACGTTAAACACGGGGTTACCAGCAGAAACTGGAGATGTAAGAAAAAAAGAGACACAAAGAGGACGGCACATGAGTGTTCAGCTTGGCATATTAAATGTACACAGAAACATTAGGCATTAAAGATGGTACATAAAAACACATGAATGCAAGAGGAATGCAAGCAGACATTTTATTACACAGATTTAAAATGTCTTTTCATTTTGCTTAATGGAGATGTTTTGACAAAAACCGGAGAACCAGGAGAAAACC